>WNWK01002048.1:95000-215000 GCA_009830355.1 Cherax destructor
AATAGGGTATGCGAAAATTTGGGTATGCAATAATTTCGCAAAAATCATTCTGAATCTTACGAAAAAAAATATTAATGTAAACTTGTATAAAATATATTTAGTTGGATTAGATTAAATTAAATTGTGAATGTTATGATAAGGTTAGGTAAGTTTCCTAAGGTTCTTTTGGTACAAAATTATTAATTTTTATATTGACATAAATGAAAATAAATTATATCCTTAAATGTATAAGAGAAATGTTTAGAAAGGACTTAATTTTAGATGAAATCTTGCTAATTGACCAATTTTACCTATTCAGCACGACATAAATAATATATATATATATATATATATATATATATATATATATATATATATATATATATATATATATATATATATATATATATATATATATATATATATATATATATATATATATATATATATATATATATATATATATATATATATATATATATATATATATTTGTGTGTGTACTCACCTAATTGTACTCACCTAATTGTGGTTGCAGGGTCGAGACTCAGCTCCTGGCCCCGCCTCTTCGCTGTCTGCTACTGGGTCTCTGCTCTCCCTGCTCCATGAGCTTTATCATACCTTGTCTTAAAACTATGTATGGTTCCTGCCTCCACTATATCATTCTCTAGTCCATTCCACTTCCTGACTACTCTGTGGCTGAAGAAATGTTTCCTGACATCCCTTTGACTCATCTGAGTCTTCAGCTTCCAGTTGTGTCCCCTTGTTTCTGTGTTCCCTCTCTGAAACAACCTGTCACTATCTACCTTGTCAATTCCCGCAGTATTTTGTATGTCGTTATCATGTCTCCTCTGACCCTTCTTTCCTCCAGTGTTGTTAGTCCTATTTCCCTCAGCCTTTCTTCATAAGACAGACCCTGAGTTGTGGAACTAACCTTGTCGCAAACCTTTGCACTTTCTCTAGTTTCTTGACGTGCTTGACCAGGTGTGGGTTCCAGACTGGTGCTGCATACTCTAGTATGGGCCTGACGTATACGGTATACAGTGTCTTGAACGATTCCTTGTTAAGGTAACGGAACGCTAATCTTAAGTTTGCCAGTCGCCCATATGCTGCCGCGGTTATCTGGTTGATGTGTGCTTCCGGAGACGTGCTTGGTGTTATACTCACCCCAAGGTCTTTCTCCTTTGTTGAGGTTTGTAGCCTTTGTCCACCTAGCCTGTACTCTGTCAGCGGTCTTCTTTGCCCTTCTCCGATCTTCATGACTTTGCATTTGGTGGGGTTAAATTCGAGAAGCCAGTTGCTAGACCAGATGTCAAGCTTGTCCAGGTCACTTTGAAGTCCTGCTTGGTCTTCATCCGATGTGATTCTCCTCATTAATTTCACATCATCTGCGAAAAGAGACACTTCTGAGTCTATCCCATCCGTCATGTCATTCACATATAGCAAGAATAGCACTGGTCCTAGGACTGACCCCTGCGGTACACCGCTCGTCACAGGCGCCCACTGTGATACCTCATCACGCACCATGACCCGTTGTTGCCTCCCTGTGAGGTATTCCCTGATCCATTCCAGTGCCCTTCCTGTTATACACGCTTGGTCTTCCATCTTTTTTACTAATCTCATGTGAGGAACTGTGTCAAAGGCCTTCCTGCAGTCCAAGAAAATGCAGTCAACCCACCCTTCTCTCTCTTGCCTTACCTCTGTTACTTTATCATAGAACTCCAGGAGGTTTGTTACACAGGATTTGCCTTCCTGAAACCGTGCTGTCTGGCGTTGATTAACCTGTTCTGCTCCAGATGCTCCACCATTCTTTTCTGATGATTTTCTCCCAAGACTTTGCACACTATACATGTAAGTGACACCGGTCTGTAGTTTAGTGCCTCTTTTCTGTCTCCTTTTTAAAGATGGGGACTACGTTGGCCTTTTCCATATCTCAGGTAGCTGCCCAGTTTCAAGGGATGTGTTGAAAATTTTGGTAAGTGGCACACTCAGAACCTCAGCTCCTTCCCGAAGGACCCATGGTGAGATATTGTCCGGACCCATTGCCTTTGAGGTATCAAGGTCACTGAGTAACTGCTTCACCTCCCCCTCAGATGTGTGTATACCCTCCAGCACTCGATACATCCCTTGTTGGTGATGCACCCCGTCCTGTCTACCCAACTGCCTCCCTTCCTCCACTGTGAATACTTCCCTAAACCTCGAGTTGAGCTCCTCACATACCTCTTGATCATTACTTGTGAGTTCCCCATCTTCCCTCCTCAGCCTTATCACCTGATCCTTTACTGTTGTCTTCCTTCTGTGTGTGTGTGTGTGTGTGTGTGTGTGTATGTGTGTGCGTGTGTGTGTGTATGTGTGTGCGTGTGTGTGTGTGTGTATACTCACCTAATTGTGGTTGCAGGGGTCGAGACTCAGCTCCTGGCCCCGCCTCTTCACTGATCGCTACTGGGTCCCCTCTATCCCTGCTCCATGAGCTTTATCATACCTCGTCTTAAAGCTATGTATGGTTTCTGCCTCCACTACATCACTTGCTAGACTATTCCACTTCCCAACTACTCTATAGCTGAATAAATACTTCCTAACATCCCTTTGACTCATCTGAGTCTTCAACTTCCAATTGTGACCCCTTGTTTCTGTGTCCCCTCTCTGGAACATCCTGTCTCTATCCACCTTGTCTATTCCACGCAGTATTTTGTATGTCGTTATCATGTCTCCCCTAACCCTCCTGTCCTCGAGTGTTGTCAGGCCGATTTCCCTTAACCTTTCTTCGTAGGACATTCCCCTTGACTCTGGAACTAACCTTGTCGCAAACCTTTGCACTTTCTCTAATTTCTTGACGTGCTTGACCAGGTATGGGTTCCAAACAGGTGCTGCATACTCTAGTATGGGCCTGACGTACACGGTGTACAGTGTCTTGAACGATTCCTTACTAAGGTAGCGGAACGCTATTCTCAGGTTTGCCAGTCGCCCGTATGCTGCAGCAGTTATCTGGTTGATGTGTACTTTCGGAGACGTGCTTGGTGTTATACTCACCCCAAGATCTTGAGCGAGGTTTGTAGTCTTTGGCCACCTAGCCTATACTCTGTCTGCGGTCTACTTTGCCCTTCTCCGATCTTCATAACTTTGCATTTGGCGGGGTTAAATTCGAAAAGCCAGTTGCTGGACCAGGTGTCCAGCATGTCCAGGTCTCTTTGAAGTCCTGCCTGATCCTCATCTGATTTAATTCTCCTCATTAACTTCACATCATCTGCAAACAGGGACACTTCTGAGTCAATCCCGTCTGTCATGTTATCCACATATACCAAGAATAGCACTGGTCCTAGGACTGACCCCTGTGGGACCCCGCTCGTCACAGGCGCCCACTGTGATACCTCGTCGCGTACCATGACCCGTTGTTGCCTCCCTGTCAGGTATTCTCTGATCCATTGTAGTGCCCTTCCTGTTATACACGCCTGATCCTCTAGCTTCTGCACTAATCTCTTGTGAAGAACTGTGTCGAAGGTCTTCCTGCAGTCCAAGAAAATGCAATCAACCCACCCCTCTCTCTCGTGTCTTACTTCTGTAACTTTGTCATAGAACTCCAGAAGGTTTGTGACACAGGACTTCTCTTCCACGAACCCGTGCTGGTTGTCGTTTATAATCTTGTTCCGTTCCAGGTGCTCCACCATTCTCCTCCTGATAATCTTCTCCATGACTTTGCACAGTGACACTGGTCTACAGTTTAGTGCCTCGTTTCTGTCTCCTTTCTTAAAAATGGGAACTACATTTGCCTTATTCCATACCTCAGGTAGCTGCCCAGTTTCAAGGGATGTGTTGAATATTGTGATTAGTGGCACACTAAGCATCTCTGCTCCCTCTCTAAGGACCCACGGGGAGATGTTGTCCGGTCTCATTGCCTTTGAGGTATCAAGGTCACTGAGCAACTTCTTCACCTCCTCAGTTGTGTGTATGTCATCCAACACTTGGTATATTCCTTGTTGGTGTCCCACTCTGTACTGTCTTCACAGAGTCCTTCCTGCCTCCACTGTAAATACCTCCTTACAGGTCATTATCATTTCCTCAAAATGGTATTTGTACTATGCTTTTCCATATCATATTTTGGAGGCTAATAACAAATATTTTTAGAAGCCTCATTGTGGAGAAAATTCTCCAAAAGAGGGGGGTACCTACCCTTTCTGCCCTTAGAAAGGGCTCTACCCTTTCTGCCCTTAGAAAGGGCCAGATGGCGTGTCTGGCTTCAACAACAAATTAACTAATACCAGATGAACTGTCCAGTGTATCACATGTTGTCTGACCAAGTAGCAACGAGTGTATATGAGTGTTTGAGACATTTGAGATAAATGTAACTCTTTGCCATAACAGAAAAGTTACTGGAAACTGCTGTTTCCATTTCTACACTTGAACCTCCAATCATGTGTTCCAGTGATCAAAGTATTTAGAGAACACAAGCATTTGAATTGCCACTTTTAGCAGCATGTAGCAATTATTGAAATTGTGCTGATGTCAGTGATGCTAAGCTCCGCTGAGGCACGAGGGCACACGAGGGGTTAGATTGAACTCTGCCACCGAAGAAACAGGTCCTACGGCATGAGGGGATTTAACCTAACAAAGACATTAGTCGTGGACGTCGGTGCGCTAATTTAATCTCCAATAACGTAGGAAAATCGGATAAGAACTCTATTCCAGCGCTTTTAGTGATTAAAATCGCGGTATATTCAGAAGTGTGCGCAGCTTCTTATTACTGCTAAAAGACAAACGTAGAGAGACAATCGCTAGAGAACTCCATCGAAACAAGACGGTGACTCATCAGTGTTCTACAAATCAAGACAACAATATCCGGGTGTGAATTAAGGGTCCGTTACAAATACCCAGGTAAGTCTGCTCAGACATGTGTATGTTCAGGAAACTGCGCAGTTGGGAACATTATCATAATCTAAGCAGATTTATCATTCACCCGGTCACACGTGGACGATCCGCCCAAACCCAGTGAATAAACCGCCGTTCAGTCCATTAAATGACTGATTATATGGCATACGCTCCTTTGGGGCAATAATATAAGTCTCATGTGTGATTTTATTTTACCATACAGCCCTGTGGGGAATGTGAACGTCGGCATCAACCATCGGTTACTTGGATGGCTGGGTAATCGTGGATGCATCTACAAGTTAAGTATAGCAACATTTACAGTCCACTTTATCTTAGGGGTAAATTCCTCCACACTCATAGGTAAGATCTTTATGGTGTACTTAAATAACATAATAATTATGTCAAAAGAAGTAGAAATGCATCTTGGTAAGCTTGAAAAAGACAGTCTACAGATAAAGATCACAAAATGTCAGTTCCTTTGAACAGAGATCAAGTTTCTGCATAAAATAGTGACTCCTAGAAGGGTTATTGTGACTGATCATAGTAAAGTGATTGCTGTACAAAATTTTCCAACTCGAAAAACTGATGTCATAAGACCATTTGTGGGCTTAACAGGTTTCTATAGAGCTTCTATTGCAGCTTCTTTAACTGAATTGCTTAAGAACGATGCTCCTTTCACTTGTACCTTCTGTCTAGAAAGAGCATTCCAGACATTGAAAGAAAAGCTAACTTCTGCTCCTGTATTAAAGTTTCTTGATTTTAAAAAGCCTTTCTACCTGATAACAGACGCTAGTGCCATCGGCATAGTTGCCGTACTAGCGCAAAGGACTGATGGCAAGTATATCCCAGTTTCATTTGCTAGTCGAGTCTTAATCAAGGCTGAACGAAATTATTCTGTAAGTGAGCAGGAAGCATAGCTATTGTTTGGGCTTTAAAACATTTCTGATATATTATCTACCAGTACCCAATTCATGTCTTGACAGATCATGCTCCACTAATTACCTTGTTTCAGAAGAAACAGTCTACTGGTTGATAAGCAACATGGTCCTTGACCATGCAAGAGTTCAATCCCACCTTTCCACATTTGCTAGGTTAGTTGTATTCGGTCTCAGATGCCTTATCACGCCACATTGGTGCAGCTGTAGTTTGATTTTCCATTTAGTGCAGATGTTAAGAGTGCTCAACGAACGGACCTAACATGGTCTGGTGTAATTCAATTCCTGTTGAAGGAAGACCGATCTTTGTGAAACCACCAGATCCTATTAGTGACTGTCATGAACCAAGTTATCCAAAAAATGGCTATCGTAATTAAAGCCTAGTAAATGAAGAGTAAGAAAACTGGAAACAGAAAAAAAACAATGAGTATTACATTTTGAATTTTCAAAGCTTGCGAAGACAATTACGTTTATTGTAAAAATATTTTATTTATTTTGTCACTAAATTCTATGTATGCTGGGCTTAGTTTATGGACCCAGTAAGAGCTTTTGTAATCTTTTAACGGAATGAACAAAAAACTATCTTACGAACTGTCGTGTTTTTCCTAATTTCAGCTGATTCTCGTCGCTCTCTTCATAAATTCTCACTAAATAATCCAATATAATTTTATATTCTTCTTAAAAAAATTGGGCATTATAGATCCTAAGCATTCTGACGTCACTTAGGTTGGAGACTAATAATTAACGTACCTAATGAGAAGTTTCCTCTCCTCTTTCATTCCCATTCCTCCTCATCTCATTTGTTTCCTCTACTTGTAGAAATAATACGTAAAATAATCTTTGATGAAAATTTTTAAACCTTAAAGCACTTGAGACTGAACACTGTCAAAAATTAACGTATTAAAACGGTAATGTGAGGCAATACATATAACCATTGTATATTTTCTCAAGTAGATTTAGAAAACCTAGCATGCCAAAATATTTGTAAAGTAGTTTTATTATATATTCCTCCCCACTTGGAATTAAACCAACCACATACTTGGCTCTGATGGGGTTCCTGGTTGCTACCACAAGGTTATATCCGGCTCGCAGTAGACTGCCAACCAAAGCACGTGTCATATCCCCGCTGCCCACCAGCACCACTCGACGGACTTCCATCTCGCTGTTGTGACCTGGGTTCTTGTGGTCATCCTGGCTGACGTGTGTGTGACTGTGGTTGGCTTCAGGGAGCTGGTTAGTCATCTCCATGGGGTTGAGGAATTCTTTCTTAAGTTATATCTGCGAAGTAAACAAGGTAATATTTAGTAGAAGTGTTGATTAATATTGTTCAGTAGTAGCAGGTGTTGGTGACTATTGTTCAGTAGCAGCAAGTGATGCTGACTATTGTTCAGTAGCAGCAAATGATACTGACTATTGTTCAGTAGCAGCAAGTGATGCTTACTATTGTTCAGTAGCAGCAAATGATGCTGACTATTGTTCAGTAGCAGCAAGTGATGCTTACTATTGTTCAGTAGCAGCAAGTGATGCTGACTATTGTTCAGTAGCAGCAAGTGATGCTGACTATTGTTCAGTAGCAGCAAGTGATGCTTACTATTGTTCAGTAGCAGCAAGTGATGCTGACTATTGTTCAGTAGCAGCAAGTGTTGGTGACTATTAATCAGTAGCAGCAAGTGATGCTGACTATTGTTCAGTAGCAGCAAGAGATGCTGACTTGTTCAGTAGCAGCAAGTGATGCTGACTATTGTTCAGTAGCAGCAAGTGTTGGTGACTATTAATCAGTAGCAGCAAGTGTTCGTGACTATTGTTCAGTAGCAGCAAGTGTTGGTGACTATTGTTCAGTAGCAGCAAGTGTTGGTGACTATTGTTCAGTAGCAGCAAGTGTTGGTGACTATTGTTCAGTAGCAGCAAGTGTTGGTGACTATTGTTCAGTAGCAGCAAGTGTTGGTGACTATTGTTCAGTAGCAGCAAGTGTTGGTGACTATTGTTCAGTAGCAGCAAGTGTTGGTGACTATTGTTCAGTAGCAGTTAGTGTTGTTGACAGTGACGTACTAAGGTAGGGCACGTGCCCTGGGCGCCACGTGAAGGGGACTGTCATTGAGCAGTTTCTGTTAAAGTCAGACAACCCGTCCTCGGATAGTGAAAAAAAAAAATCTTCAAATGTATGATCTGTCTTTGATTATCATGGATTGTTAGATTGTTAAATTACTTATATAAATTATTAGGTGCAAATAGAGTGCTGGGAGCTACATGACCACACTCCTCGCAGCACCACTGCTCAGCGCCAACTGACAGTAAGACTATACTCCTGCGCAAACTAGGAAGGTAGTATAGAATTTTGTGCAAAATCTGTGAAGTTTAATGTTTTTATTAAAAGTGTCAATTTCTTATTTCAGAGCATTGTGTAAGAAGACCATGAAACATTTCTTCACGAAAAAGGAAAGTGGAGCTGAAGGACGGAATAGATGAAAGTTGGAGGCGGAGGAAGCCAAGAAGTCGAGCAAGTTCTCCATGACGTTCTTGGAAAAGTCCGGAACAAGTTATTCGACACGTTCCGTGAAGTTTCCTGCACCTGCTACAAGTTTGTTAGAATCCGAAGGTGGGTCAAATACAAATGCGTCACAAGCCGAGAAGGAAGTCAAGTTAAATAAATCTGAGTATGACGAGATTAAAAGTGAGGCTGCCAGAGCGAAGATGGACGTGACAGGAGGGCAAGACAATGGTGATGTTGAGTTTATTGACGAGATTTTACTTGACGATATTGACCCTGACGACACCAAGCCTAGTGAACTGGATGGTATCATAGAGCCTCGAACTCTCATACCAGAAGTGACTGAACAGCATGACACTGGACTTCTGAAGTTCGACAAGGATACTGGAAAAGCAATTCTGGCTGAGACGTTGAGAACAGAAATAATAAAGCTTTGTTCGAAGTATTTCCAGAACAATGAGGGGCCTTTCCTACTAACAAATAACCGCTCAATGAACAAAACTTGGGTTCACGAGGATACTGGGAAATGGTCGTGGTGAGGAAATGATTCACTCATGGCGAATCATTTCCTCACCAGACCATCAATCCTCAATGGAGCAGGAAAGTGGATTCAACCAGTGGAAAGCACCTTAGAGGATTAGTGTTCATGAAAATGGTAAGAATAATCGGGAGGGCTTCACACAGTGCAAAGAAATGGGAAGAAATTTAGCTGAAACAGAGGAGTTATTGATGCGGAACTTTAGTCACAGATTGAGAAGGAAAAGCAGAAGTGGCGTGATATCTTGACGAGAATCCTTCACTGCAGAAAATTTCTTGCGACTCAAACCCTGGCTTTGCGACGACACAGGGAGTCACTTCAGCTGGACGATGACTCTAATATGGGAAATTTCATTGTCTTACTGAAACTATTGGCTATCTTTGACCCTATCATGAAAAAAAAACACCTCATTCTTGTGGAAATTATCTTATCTTTCACCTGGTGTCCAGAACGAATTCATCCATATGATGGCATGTTCACCAGAGTTTACTGAGAAGCATTCGTAAAGTCTCATGTTCGACTCGACTCTTGACCAGGCACACCGTGAGCAAATGTCAGAAGTACTGAGATACATGAAAGTTGATTTTGAGAGGGAAAACACTCCGTGTTAGAGAGTCCTTCCTTGGTTTTATCCAGATAAGCCAGAAGGATGCTGAGAGCTTGGTTGAATACATCTTAAAACAACTAGAGATGGACGAAATGGAGCTACAAGCTTGTCAGTTACAGTGATATGACAACGCTGCTGTGATGTCTGGACACAGAAGTTGTGTTCATCAAAGAATAAGTGAGATAAACAACATGGCAGTGTTAATTTGCGACAGTCACTCACTCATCTTGGTGATGTACATGCAGCCAAGTAGGATACAGTGATGGTCACTTTTTTTGGAACGATCGAAGCTCTCTACGTATTCTTCTCTCGTTCAACATAGCTCCTGAGGAAAAAAACTAAAAAACGCCGTGCCTGTGTTAAGTCGGTGTCCGGTTTAGGTGGAGTGCAGGGACAGAAACAGTGAAGCCCGTCAACAAGTACCTTGAGGAGATACTTCAAGTTCTCCAGGACATGATAAACAATGGAAACGAGACCGCATGGTGAGTTGCGATTTTCTGACCTTGCTGGATTTTTTAATAAAATACTCATTCACATTGACCGTATTCAAAAGAGGCTGCAGGATCCAAGCATAAACTTCCACGATGCTGCCCTGGATTTGAAAGCCTCCGAGATTATTTTGATGATGAAAGATAAGTGTTGGTCAGTGAGTCACTGGAAGAACAACTCTGTCTCTGTCAAGAATGGAATATTGAAGTTGAAAGACGTCAGAGATGAAAGAAACGAGTGACTGATGAAAACTCGAGACGCTGGGTTAACAGCCAAGGAGAAAATGGAAAGAGTCATGAAGGGAACACTCGACCGTCTTCACAGAGAAATAGATAAAAGGTTCGCTCGTTTGCATGGTACTGACGCCAGTGTACAGTATACAGTGTACAGCTCTGATGTTGATGGACAGCAGCTATTTGAAGAAATTTTGGATTGAAGAATATTGCTATTAAGTCGGACCAACATGAAAATATCAAGATCTGAAGAGCTTCTCGAATTTATTGTTCAGTATGGAGATGAGAGCGTCTTCCCCAGTCTTCACATTGCTATTCAGATAATGCTAACCATCAGAGTTTCCATCCCCAGCTGTGAGAGATCATTCTTCAAGTTAAAACTAATACCTTCGTATATGTGAGCCTCCGTGAGTCAAGGCAGACACTGTGATCTTGCTCTGCTGAGTCTAGAAAGAGAAGAAAGTGAAAAAAACTGAATTTGAGCACATCAGTGAAAGCAAGCAAGATGCAGTTGTAATTTTCATGTAGTGCCATAATTTGTTAATTATAAGATTAACGAGCTTGACTTGTATTTTTGAGCTAAATTTATGGTAAAGTTATCTAAAACATGGCTGTCAGATTTTAGGACAGGGGCACAATTTCAGTGCTTGCAATAGGCGCTATTTTCCGTAGATTCGCTCCTAGTTGGTAACTATTGTCCAGACGCAGCAAGTGTTGATGACTATTGTTCAGACGCAGCAAGTGTTGATGACTAGTGTTCAGTAACAGCAAGTGTTGATGACACAAATAACCCGCACATAGAAGAGAGGAACTTACCACGACGTTTCGGTCCGACTTGGACCATTTACAAAGTCACACTAACACAAAGAAGAGAAGGAGGAAGTATTGTTCCAGTCACGGTATTGTGCCTTATTTTGTTATTTAAGTGTTGATGACTATTGTTCATTAGTATTAAGTACTGATGACTATTGTTAATGTTAGAATACGTATAACATCCTTCACAATACCTATAACATCCTTCACAATACCTATAACATCCTTCACAATACCTATAACATCCTTCACAATACCTATAACATCCTTCACAATACCTATAACATCCTTCACAATACCTATAACATCCTTCACAATACCTATAACATCCTTCACAATACCTATAACATTCTTCACAATACCTATAACATCCTTCACAATACCTATAACATCCTTCACAATACCTATAACATCCTTCACAATACCTATAACATCCTTCACAATACCTATAACATCCTTCACAATACCTATAACATCCTTCACAATACCTATAACATCCTTCACAATACCTATAACATCCTTCACAATATGCATACAAATATTATGGTATATAAAGTCAAGTGATGTAAAGTCCTCTTTAAGTTTCTATGTTGACATTGCAATGCCTTAAGTGCTCTAGACGGGACAATACTTTACTCCTACGTTAAAACAATGCTCAGAATAACAACTACAACATCCGAGTTGATAACTTGGTATGCTCTAGTTATTGCAAAGAAACCAATCTCTCAATCTGTTCATTAAAATTATCAAATGAACAAGTTGGGCAAACTGGGTAAATTGGAACATTGGACAATAAGAATGAGAATCTTTCTTAATGGAAAATTAACCATTGGTAAATGTTTTAATACAGTCAGAAGAGACATTTTCAACTTACACCACAGAAACTAATATTCCTCATCTTATAATTATGTTATAAAATGGGCATATTTGTTGTTACACAACTCAAATATATTTCAAACCTTCCTTCATGTTAAATATATCAGTGATATATTTCAGAAGCTCTTCATAAGAAACGTTTCAAGACAATTTCTCAAAATAAGTTGAATAATTGGCGCCTCCGCAGTCTAATGACAATCAGAATCTTTTATTTTTTTTCTTAAGAAAGATAAATCATCGTTAAAAGTTTGAAGCCAATCAGAAGAAGCATTTTTCATCCCAGCATGGAAGTTATTGGAGCTATGAATCGACCCCTGCAACCACAATTAGATGAGTACACACACGCACACACACACGGCAAACTTAAGATTAGCGTTCCGTTACCTTAACAAGGAATCGTTCAAGACACTGTATACCGTATACGTCAGGCCCATACTAGAGTATGCAGCACCAGTCTGGAACCCACACCTGGTCAAGCACGTCAAGAAACTAGAGAAAGTGCAAAGGTTTGCGACAAGGTTAGTTCCACAACTCAGGGGTCTGTCTTATGAAGAAAGGCTGAGGGAAATAGGACTAACAACACTGGAGGAAAGAAGGGTCAGAGGAGACATGATAACGACATACAAAATACTGCGGGGAATTGACAAGGTAGATAGTGACAGGTTGTTTCAGAGAGGGAACACAGAAACAAGGGGACACAACTGGAAGCTGAAGACTCAGATGAGTCAAAGGGATGTCAGGAAACATTTCTTCAGCCACAGAGTAGTCAGGAAGTGGAATGGACTAGAGAATGATATAGTGGAGGCAGGAACCATACATAGTTTTAAGACAAGGTATGATAAAGCTCATGGAGCAGGGAGAGCAGAGACCCAGTAGCAGACAGCGAAGAGGCGGGGCCAGGAGCTGAGTCTCGACCCCTGCAACCACAATTAGGTGAGTACAATTAGGTGAGTACACACTCGATCGATAACGATCTCAGCTCACATACTGAGGTCCGGTGGTCGATTCTCCTGTACGGCAGAAAACATTAGGACGTGTTTCATAAAGCCACCTGCTGTCCATGTTAATCCATTAGTAAAATGGGTACATGGGTGTTAGTCGACTGGTGTGGGTCGCATCCTGGGACAAAACCGACCTAATTTACCAGAAATGCTCTGCATATCAAGCGGCTTTCTATATAGCAGAATTTCATTGATGTCAGCTAGGCCTGTATACCTTGTACATGTACTTGTTGAAATAAATATTACTCTTCTTCTTCTTCTTCTTATTATTATTATTATTATTATTATTATTATTATTATTATTACACACGAACACACAATGAGTGAAAGGAACTAAATAATAGGAACAATTCAGTCTGGGGGCCCTTAGGTGGTAATTGCAGTAATATGCAACCCGCCACAGAACAGCAGAGAATAATATGAAGAGAATAAAAGAGCAATGGTGGACACACTAGCTGAAGTGGCCAGAAGGGCTCACACAAGTACTTGAAAGTTACTAGTTATAGGTGATTTCAATCACAAGGAGATTGACTGGGTAAACCTGGAGCCACACGAGGGACCCGAAACATGGAGAACACGATGATGGAGGTGGTAGTGGAAAATCTCATGCATCAGCATGTTAGGGACACTACTAGAGAGAGAAGAGAGGAGAGGATGAACCATCAAGACTGGACCTCGTATTCACCTTGAGTGGTTCAGACATCGAGGACATCACATACGAAATGTCCCTCAGAACTAGTGATCACATGGTTCTGAGCTTTGAATACGAAGTAGAGTTACAGGTGGAGAGGGAAGCAGGAAAAGGATTGGAGAAGCCAAACTACAAAAGTGGGGACTACACAGGCATGAAGATTTTCCTGCAAGTGGTTCAGTGGGAAAGAGAACTGGTGGGAAAATCAGTTAACGAAATGATGGATTATGTGACAACAAAATGGAAGGAGGCAGAGGAGAGGTTCATTCCCAAGGGCAACAGAAATAATGAGAAGACCAGAACGACCCCTTGGTTCACCCAAGGTGAAGAAAGGCAAAAGCTAAGTGTGCTAGAGGACCCAGAAAAATAACGAGAATAGTTGAAGAGCCAGAAATGAATATGCAGAGTGGTACTACAAAAACGACATAGCATCGAAAGCGAAGCTGTTGTATAGCCACATCAGGAGGAAAACAACAGTCAATTATCAGGTAATCAGGTTGAGGAAGGAAGGAGGGGAGTTCAAAAGACACGATCGAGAAATATGTAAGGAGCTCAACATGAGATTTAAAGAAGTATTTATAGTGAAGACAGGAAAACTGGAAAGTTGGAATAGTTGGGTATACCAACAAAGGCTACACCAACAAGTGCTGAACGAAATACACACAACCGAGGAGGAGGTGAAGAAGCTACTAAGTGAACTAGATACCGCAAAGGCGGTGGAACCGGACATCTCTCCGTGGGCCTTTAGAGAGGGAGCAGAGACGTTCTGTGTGCCACTAACACCAATCTTCAACACATCCATTGAAACTGGGCAACTACCTGAGGTGTGGAAGACGGCAAATGCAGTTCAAATTTTTAAGAAAAGTGATAGATATGAGGCATTAAACTACAGACCAGTGTCACTGACATGTATAGTATTCAAAGTCATGGAGAAGATTATCAGGAGGAGAGTAGTGGAACACCTAGAAAGGAACAAGCTTATACACGAAAACCAACACATTTTCAGGGAAGGAAATCATGTGCCACAAACTTTCTGGGGTTTTATGACAGGATAACAGAGTAAAACAAAAGAGAGAGAGGTGGGTAGACTGCATTTTCTTGGACTCAAAGAAGGCTTTCTACACAGTTCCACACAAGAGATTAGTGCAAAAGCTAAAGGATCAGGCATGAATAACAGGAAAAGCACTACAATGGATCAAAGAATACCTGACAGGAACGCAACAACGAGTCATGGTGCGTTGAGGTGTCAGAGTGGGTGCCTGTGACGAGTGGGGTTTCACAGGGGCCAGTCCTAGGACCGGTGCTGTTTCTGGTATATGTGAATGGCATGCCGAAAGGGATAGACTCAGAAATGTTCCTCTTTGCAGATGATGTAAAATTAACGAGGAGAATTAAATCGGATGAGGATCAGACAGGACTACAAAAGGACCTAGACAGGCTGTAAGCCTGGACCAGCAACTGGCTTCTGGAATTTAACCCCGCCAAATGCAAAGTCATGAAGATCGGGGAAGGGCAAAGAAGACCACAGAATACAGGTTAGGGGGCCAAAGATTGCAAACTTCACTCAAGGAGTATAATACCGAGCACATCTCCTGAGGTGCATATCAATCAGATAACTGCTGCAGCATATGGGCGCCTGACAAGCCTAAGAATAGCGTTCTGATACCTCAGTATGGAATCGTTCTAGACTGTACACCGTGTGCGTCAGGCCCATATTGGAGTATGCAGCACCAGTTTGGAACCCACTCCTAGTCAAGCACATCATGAAATTACAGAAAGTGCAAAGGTTGGCAACAAGACTAGTCCTGGAGCTAAGGGGCATGTCAAAATTGGAAGCAGAAGACTCAAATGATTCAGAAGGATGTTAGGAAGTATTTCTTCAGCCACAGAGTTGTCAGGAAGTGGAATAGTCTAGAAAGTGATGTAGTGGAGGCAGGACCCATACATAACTTTAATTAAGAAGAGGTATGATGAAGCTCATGGAGCAGGGAGAGAGAGGACCTAGTAGTGACCAGTGAAGAGGCAGGGCCAGGAGCTATGGATTAACCCCAGCAACTACAATTAGGCGAGTATACACACACACACACACACACACACACACACACACATACAAATGGAGAAGAGGAAGGAGGCAGAGGAGAAGACATAGAAGTCGCGAGCTGAATTTGCAGAAGCCAAGATCCAGGCCCCGATGATGAGGTAAATATGCTGAAGCAAGTTACAGGGCCAGTGCCCAGAGGAGACATGGCATCTGAAGCAGGTTCATCCCTATTAAATTAAGGGCCCAATAGAAAGAAAGGAGACAAAAATTACGATAAGGCTAAGGTTGTATCAGTCAATCAAGCAAGGCTTAGGAATGAAGGGGGCTAGCTGTTCAGTGCAGTGATAGCAGTAAGTGAGGGAGGTGCATATAGATGACAGGTCCCATGCAGAGGCACGACTAATCCACCAAGAGTTACAGCAAAAAATAAAGGAGACAATGGATATGAACAAACGGGACCCAGAGAAACAGAGAAAAAGGCAAAGGGAGGAGGAGGGGGAGAGGTCAGTCTTTCTTCATGGGCTTCAGGAGAGCGAAGGGAGGACACACAGTGAAAGACGACAGAAAGAAAAACAAGAGATTGAAAACATCATCAATGAAATAGTCCAGGAAGACATGACTGAGATAATAAATCTTCAGAGAATAGGGAGTACTCGAAGGGGAGAAATCGGATGGTCAAAGAGATTTTCAAGACAGAAACGGTGTGGAACAGGATCCTGCAAGAGAAACCATGGCTGAAGGAATCATCATCATAGAAGAGGGTGTTCCTAGACTGTGACAGAACAAGAACAGAAAAACAGCAACTGAGGGAGAAGACACAGAAACGAAAGGGGCTAGAAAGAGATTGGACAACCAGAGGCAAGCAGAGAAGTTAGTTAGTTTGATATCTTTATTATGCACCCCATACCCATCCTGTGGGCGGTAGTCAAAAGATTACAGAGGTACATAATGGGTCCAGGGACTGGACCCCAAAGTTTTGATAGCTGAGCAAGTTACAAAGGTAATGAACTAACAAGCTACAAAGGTAATGAACTCACAAGTTACAAAGGTCATGAAACATGTAAGTAAATTTACTTACTTACGTTTATACATGATTACAATCATGAACAAATTATAACGCAATGAACAATTCACTAGTCTACACCCGGTCACAACTGTAATGAGTTCTTGGTGCAAATTTTATTGTTGGGTCACACACACACACATATACATACACACTTACATATACACATATACACATACACACACACACGCCCCGATGGGATGGTGGCTAGCGCTCTTGCTTCACGCACGGAGGGCCCGGGTTCAATTCCCGGCGGGGCCGAAACATTTCGAAGTGTTTCGTTACACACACACACATACATACAACAGGCCTAGTGTCTAATCGACATGTGCCTAGGACAAAATGGTAACTAACTAACTAACTAACACACATATATACATACACACACACGCACACACAACAGGCGCAGCCTTCAATCGACATGTGCATAGGACAAAATGGCAATCAACACACACACACGTGGCAATGCTTTATTTACAGGGAGAAAAGTCAGGGTATGCAGAGCAACAAGTGCAAACATACACAGAACCACAGTCAGAACCCCCCACACTACCCCAATACAAACCACAATCCACACTCACGGCCCCCACCCTACACTATGCAGGAGAATCCCACAGCACCCTGCCAAGTCCTCCACTACCCCAACTTCTACAGACTCCCCAGAACACAGTGTTGGAGAGGAAATTGAAGGTGTGGTACACCAACACTGATGGAATAACGAATAAGTGAGACGAGTGGCACAAAAGAATCAAAGAGGCATCACCAGGCATCATAGCTCTCACAGAAACCAAGCTCACACGAATGATAACAGATACTATCTTTCCAACTAGATATCAGATCCTGAGGAAAGACAGACAGAACAGAAAGGGTGGAGTGGCACTGCTCATCAAAACCCAATGGGATTTTGAGGAGCTTGAGAGAGGAAACAGAGGAGAAGCAAGAGACTATGTAATAGGAGCACACCACAGAATAACAGGAGGTTATTCAAGAATATGATGAGAGTAACAGAGCAATGGCTGACACACTGACTGAAATGGCCAGAGGGCCCCCATGTGGACAGAGGGTGACTTCAACAACAAAAAAATCGACTGGGAAAACCTGGAGCCACATGAGGGCCCAGAAACATGGAGGGCAAAAATGTTGAAGGTGGTACTGGAAAACCTCATACATCAGCACGTTAGGGACACTACCAGAGAGAGAGAGAAGACGAACTAGCAAGACTGGACCTAGTATTCAACTTAAGTTGCATGGTGGCAAAAGCTCTCGCTTCACACAGTGAGGGTCCGGGTTCGATTCCCGGCGAAGAGGTGGAAACATCGGCCGTGTTTCCTTACACCTGCTGTCTATGTTCACCCATCAGTAAAATGGGTACCTGGGTTTTAGTCGACTGTTGTGGGTCGCATCCTGGGACAAAACTGACCTAATTTGCCCGAAATGCTCAGCATAACAAGGGGTTTTCTATATAGTAGTATGTCATTGATGTCAGCTATGGTCTGTATACCTTGTACGTGTACTGGTAGTAAATAAAGATATTCTTATTCTTATTCTTATTCTTCTTCTTATTATTATTATTATTATTATAAGTAGTACAGATATTGAGGACATCACATATGAAAGGCCCCTCAGAGCTAGTGATCATGTGGTTCTGAGCTTCAAATTCATAGTAGAGTTACTAGTGGAAAGGGATACAGGAAGGGCAGAGCAGAGGACTACACTGACTTGAGGAACTTCCTGCACGAGGTTCAGTGGGACAGAGAACTGGCAGGGAAATCAGTCAATGAGATGATGGGATGTGTGGCAACAATATGCATGGCAGCAGAGGAGAGGTTTGTATCCAAGGGCAACAGAAATAATGAGAAGGCCGGATCGAGCCCTTGGTTCACCCAGAGGTGTAGTCAGGCCAAAACTAAGTGTGCTAAAGAATGGAAGATGTGTAGGAGGCAAAGGACCCAGGAGAATAAGGAGAGTAGTCGAAGAGCCAGAAATGAATATGCACAGGTAAGGAGGGAGTGTGAAGGAAAAGTTCATTACATAGGAGTAGGGGAAGTATGAATATATGGTGGTGGCAGTTTGGTGGACAATATGCTTGTTCACATATGGTGGGTATATAGTTCTCACTAACCCCCAGTCTTTCTGCGCCCGGTGGGAGGTGACGAGGGTCTCTCTGACCGGTGGTCAGTCACTTGACTTGCGGCTCCCATCAAATCTGTAGGTATTCGTTCAACTCCTGTTTAAATTATTGTTTTGGGTTAAGTTGGTTTCAACAAGAGCTTCACTCTTGTTTAAGGTTTTAGACTCCAACTTATTCCTGCCTTGTTTTGAATGTATGCAGTATTATGTCATCTTTTATTCCTCACCATTTATTTTAAAGGTCGTACGCCTATCGTGTGAGTGATTTATCGAGTGGTGTGTAACTGTATGTTTTCTTCATTTTAGCCTTGATTGTCGGCTCGGGTCATCCGGCTCATGCGGGATAAAGATAAAGGCAGCATTGATCTTGCCAAGACCGGAAACGTCACCTGGACCTCTCTACCTACACTGGTCCCTCTTTCATATGTAGCCGACCACCCCGTCAGCTACACACCATTCAAGCAGCCTTCTCCCAGTTGTAACTACACCAGCGTTCATGGTGGTTCTTGACTGGCTACTTAACTGCTTCAACAGTATTGTGGTGGTCAGAGGATCAGTCAACCTCTCCTCGGCAGAATATATATGCGTGTTGGGGACACTGTCTTCTGTGTCTACAGTCACGACCAGCTGTGACCTCTCCATCATCGTTCCAAACCACAATTCAGAGCTACGTGCCCAGAACATCGGCACGGCACCGTTCTACACTACATCATCGTGTACATATTACCATTGAATCACTAATTATTTATATATTTTATTTTTCATTTTTGCTTAAAGTATGATTAATTTCATGTTTAAATGTTTTATATTCTTTATTGATTTTAATTATAATAAAATTGTTTATCATATTATGTTATTATTAAATTTTCTATCTTTTTATTTCCATAAGGAGGAGCCAGTATGATCAAATACTCTTTGAGGGTCTGATGCGGCTGCGTGAACCTTAACAGGGAGGCGCAATGACAATACGAAAATGACATAGCAGTGAAAGCCAAGTCCAGCCCAAAGAAAGGAGGCAAGATCACAAGAAATAACTGAGAAGTATGTGACAAGCTCAACATGAGATTTAAAGTATTCACAGTGGAGACAGACAGGACTCTTGAAACATTGAGGGGTGGCGTACACCACCAAGTCCTAGACACATTACATACAACCAAGGAAGAGGTGAGGAGGCTGCTAAGTGAGAGAGGGAGCAGAGGTGCTGTGTGTACCACTAACAACAATTTTCAACACATTTATCGAAACAGGGCGACTACCTGAGGTATGGAAGACAGCAAATGTAGTCCCAATTTTTAAAAAAGGAGACAGATACGAAGCATTAAACTATAGACCAGTATCACTGACATGTATATATAATATGCAAAGTCATTGAGAAAATTATCAGGAGAAGAGTGGTGGAGCACCTAGAAAGTTGTATATGAATGGTATACAGTACCGACAAGATGAAAATTAAGACACATGTTCAACAACTGGGTATCTTTATTGTAGTCGTTTCACCATCCAGTGGTTTTATCAATACAAATTCCTCACGGCTACTACAACTACTACTACCACTAACCCATCCCTTGGGTATGACCTACTTCCACTGGGAAATCCCGCCTACCAGTGACTATGCCCTCGTCTGCTACCCGTTCCTCTTCCACCTGACGACAGTATATAAGCACCAGCCTTCTTGCCTGTGCTCCAGATTCTTCACGACTACGGTGTTCTTCACAACAACTACAAGGCTGAGGGACTGATTACCTCATCTTTTGTATATAGTTCTACTCTCTTCTGTTCAAGTCCTTGAATTTGTATTGATAAAGCCACTGGATGGCAAAACGTCTATAATAAAAATAACCAGATGTATCACATCTGGTTATCAACGACAACCAGCACGGATTCAGGGACGGGAAATCTTGTGTCACAAACCTACTGGAGTTCTATGACAAGGTGACTGCAGTAAGACAGAGAGAGAGGGGTGGGTAGACTGCATTTTCTTGGACTCTAAGAAGGCTTTTGACACAGTTCCACACTAGAGTTTAGTCAAAAGGCTGGAGGGTCAGGCAGGTATAACACGGAAGGTAATTAAATGAATCACAGAATACCTGACAGGAAAGCAGCAACGAGTCATGGTACTCGACGAGGTGTCAGAGTGGGCACCTGTGATGATTGGAGTTCCACAGAGGTCAGTCCTAGGGCCGGTGCTATTTCTGGTATATGTGAATGACATGACGGAAGGAATAGACTCAGAAGTGTCTCTTTTTGCAGATGTCAAGTTAATGAGGAGAAGTGAATCGGAGAAGCTCCAGGCAGAACTACAAAGGTATCTGGAAAGGCTACAGGCCAGATCCAGCAAATGGCTCCTGGAGTTCAACCCCATCAAGTGCAAAGTCATAAAGATCGGGGAAAGGCAAAACAGACCGCAAACAGAATACAGTCTAGGTGGCCAAAGACTACAAACCTCACTCATGGAATAGGATCTTGGGGTGAGTATAACACCGAACACATCTCCTGAGGCGCACATCAATCAAATAACTGATGCGGCATACGGGCGACTAACCAACCTAAGAATAGCATTCCGACATCTCATTAAGGAGTCGTTCAGGACTCTGTACACCGTGTACATCAGGCCCATACTAGAGTATGCAGCACCAGTTTGGGACCCACACCTGGTTAAGCACGTAAGGAAACTAGAGAAAGTGCAAAGGTTTGCATCGAGAATAGTCCCGGAGTTAAGGTGCATGTCCTACGAGGAGAGGTTAAGGGAAATCGACCTGACGACACCTGGAGGACAGGGAGATCAGGGAAGACATGATAACAACATATAAAATACTGAGAGGAATCGACAAGATGGACAGGGACAGGATGTTTTGGAGATGGGACACACCAACAAGGGGTCACAATTGGAAGATTAAAACTCAGATGAGTCACAGGGATGTTAGGAAGTATTTCTTCAGTTACAGAGTTGTCAAGAAGTGGAATAGTCTGGAAAAGAAGGTGGTTGAGGAAGGATCCATACAGAGCTTTAAGAAGAGGTATGACAAACCTCACGGAGCAGGGAGGGAGTGAACTAGTAGCGACCAGGGAAGAGGCGGGGCCAGGAGCTATGAATCGACCCCTGCAACCACCATTAGGTGAGTAAAATTAGATGAGCACTCACACAGATGCATATTCACACTGCTCATCAAAAACTAATGGAGTTTGAGGAGATGGGAGTACTGGGTAGAGGGGCAGCAGATGATTACACAGTAGGAACAGTTCAGAGCGGAGGTTAAAAATGATAGCATTGATGCACAACCCGCCACCGAACAGCAGGAGACTAGGACAAGAATACGATAAGAGCAACAGAGTGATGGTGGGCTGAGATGGCCGGAAGAGCCCACATGAGCAGGGCAAAGTTAATCGTCATGGGTGATTTCAATCACACGGAGAGTGACTGGGAAAACCGGGAGCCACATGGGGGACCAGAGACGTGCAAGACGTTGTGCTGGAAAAAGTTCATGCACAAACATGTTTAGGGAGACAACCAGAGAGAAATCAGGACGAACCAGCAATGCTGAACCTCATATTCACCTTGAAAAGCTCAGACATAGGGAATATTACACATGAAAGGCCCCTCAGCGCTAATGATCACGTGGTCCTGAGTTTTCAATACATAGTAGAATTAACATTGAAGCGTGAAGCAGCACGAGAAGGACAGAAGAAGCCAAACTTCAAAAAAGAGAACTACTCAGGTATAAGGAAATTCCTGCACGAGGCACAGTGACAAAGAGAGCTGGGAAAAGACACGTGACCAGAAAGTGCAGGGAGGCAGAGAAGTTCATTCCAAGGGGCAACAGAAGCAATGGGATGACCAGAATGAGCCCATGATTTACCCAGAGATGTGGAGAATACAAAACCAAGTGTGCTAGAGCAGGGAAAAGGTAAAAAAAAGGCAAAGGACTCAGGAAAATAAGGAATTGAGCCGAAGAGCCAGAAACGAATATCCATGGAAAGGAAAGAGGACCAGCAGCAATACGAGAATGACATAGCATAAAAAAACTATATCTGACCGAAAGCTGTTATACAGCCGTATCAGGAGCAAAACAACAGTCAGAAGAAACACAGTGGAGACAGAAAGGCTTCAAGCAAACTGAGGCGGTAGGGTACACCAGAAAGTGCTGGACACACTGCACACAACCGAGAAAGTGAAGAAACTGCTAGACAAACTAGATACCTCAAAGGCAATGGGCCAAGATAACATCTCTCCTTTGGTCCTAAGAGAAGGAGCAGATGTACTGTGTGAGCCGCTAACATCCATCGTCAACAAATCTGTCGAAACAGGGCAATTGCCTGAAGTGAAAGGATACAGGAAAAGGGTAGTGGAGCACATAGAAAGGAACAGGCTCATACATGAAAACAACATGGCTTAAGGAAAGAAAAATTTTGCGTCACAAACCTACTGGAGTTGTGCGACAAGGTAATAGGAGAGAGAGGGATGGGTAGACCGCATTTTTTTTTTACTGTAAGAAGGCTATCAACACGCTACCACACAAGAGACTGGTTGAAAAGCTAGTCGAGCAGGCAGGAACAGCAGGGAATGCCTGACAGGAAGGAAACAACGTGTGTTGATAAGTGATGAGGTGTCAGAGTTGGCGCATGTGTCGCATGTGTCGAGTGGGGGTTTCGCAAGGGTCGGTCCTAGGTCCGGTGCTGTTTCACGTGAATGACGTGACGGTAGGGATAGATTCAGAGGTGTTTCTATAAGGCGATCCGTATAGGCTGCAAGTCTGGTCCGACAAAGGGTTTCATGAGTTTAAGTCCACCAAGTGCAAAGTCATGAAGCTTGGGAAAGGACAAAGAAGACTAGGGGGTCAAAGGCTGCAAAACTCAGTCAAGAAAAAAGGATCTTGGGGTGAGCATCATACCGAGCACATCTCCTGAGGAGCTCATCAACCAAATAACTGCTGGCAAACCTAAATATAGCATTTTAACATCTAAGTAAGGAGTTATTCACGACACTGTACACCGTGTACGTCAGGCCCATATTGGAGAATGCAGCACCAGTATGGAACCCACACCTGGAAAGAGTGCAGAGATTTGCAACGAGACTAGTCTTGGACCTTAAGAGTATTTCTTGAGGATAGGTTAAGGGAACTCGGACTGATAACAATGGAGGACAAATATACTGAGAGGAACTGAAGGGGTGAATAGGGACAAATAGTTTAAGAGATGAAACAGTAACAGCTTAAGAGTAATCAGGAAGAGGACCAGCTTTAAAAAAAAAAGTCAGAATGCGTAGTGACCTGGAGAAGAAAGTGGTAGAGGCAGGATCCATACACAGTTTTAAGAAGAGATATGATAAAGCTCTTGATGCAAAAAGAGAGTAAACCCAGTAACAACCAGTGAAGAACTGGGCCAGAAACTGAGACTAGACTCCAGTAACCACATGTAAGTGAGTGAGAACACACACATACATATAGGACACCAGTGGTCTTCCACAGAGGGAGGGTGACCCAAAAAAAGATGAAAAACTTTATCACTCACTACATAATCGTCTTGCCAGAAGCAAGAATCGAGTTCATTGACTACATACATGGCTTTGAGGGGATGAATATAGGTTTACTGTACAAATGTTGAAACTTATACCTCATGTATCCTTATGTACCATTGTGCTCCTTGTAACTCATCTAATGACCATATAATTTGTTATTTCAACACAAATTATTGATTTAATTTGTTTAATCTGATTGAATTAATTTTATAAATAAGACAAAAGTATAAAACTATGTTTAAAAAATGTCATGTCTAAACTATGTTCAAATTTCATAGCTTAAATACTCAACTATACTCATATTGTAAACTATTTACTAAAATTCTTACCATTTAGTTTTAAGTTAATTTTAAGTCTGCCCAAAATGCCCTGCATATTAGGGGCTTTTGGCATGTACACCTCATGTAATCTCATAATCCATTGTAATTCTTTGTATCATGTCCAAATAAACTATTACTATTACTATTACTATTCTGGCTGTGTGAAAGGATAGTTGAGTCACAGATGGTGGCCACTGACGGAGATATGACAGTCATTTATTACGACTTCAATAAAGTTCATTGATTATATGGCTTTGAACGAGGTGAGGATAGATTTATTGTGAAAGAAAATGGGGCTGTGGGAAAGGACAGTTGGGTCAAAGCTGTCTGTAAAACTTCAGAACTATCAGAACCCACGCTCCAAGCACCACAAGATCTCCTTAATCACACCGCCCCTTAAAACTAAACCAGTGCTCCTATGGGCAGAGGGAAATGCAGGAGAACCAGCACCAGAAACAACGTCAAGACACCAAGGAACCTAGCTCCCATTATGGATAGCCTGGAGGCATCACTCATCTCCTTCACCCCAGCTAGCTCCCATTATGGATAGCCTGGAGGCATCACTCATCTCCCTCACCCCCAGCTAGCTCCCATTATGGATAGCCTGGAGGCATCACTCATCTCCTTCACCCCAGCTAGCTCCCATTATGGATAGCCTGGAGGCATCACTCATCTCCCTCACCCCCAGCTAGCTCCCATTATGGATAGCCTGGAGGCATCACTCATCTCCCTCACCCCCAGCTAGCTCCCATTATGGATAGCCTGGAGGCATCACTCATCTCCTTCACCCCAGCTAGCTCCCATTATGGATAGCCTGGAGGCATCACTCATCTCCCTCACCCCCAGCTAGCTCCCATTATGGATAGCCTGGAGGCATCACTCATCTCCCTCACCCCCAGCTAGCTCCCATTATGGATAGCCTGGAGGCATCACTCATCTCACTCACCCCAGCTAACTACACAGAAGCAACAAACATGGCCCACCCCCAGCAAGATGACTCCTATTCATTCTATGGCCTCCACCAAAACTCATCTGAATTCCCGGTCCTTAGTGCTCATAAACACTCATCAATACTATATCTCTTAACCTATAGAACATGGAATAAGGAAATAGTAGACTTCGATCATTACAAAAAAACAATGAAACAAAGATTGCAGATCTAGAGCCCTCACAATTAGTTCAAAACATAAGAATCCTTGAACAAAAGCTGCCTAAAGTAACAAAAATGAATAACGACAGTATAGGAATGTAAACAGCTGTTGTTAAAGATAGTGAACAAATTCATCTCTCAACACAAGGATGGGAAATGCTGTATAAAACTGGAAAACTGAAATGGATTCACAGATGAGTGAATACCCTCACAATCATACGGACTTAATGGAACAACAACAGTTATCTGATGCAGTAATTTTAAACTCTCCTCGTTTGCTTGGAGACACAAACTCAAGTACTTGCTTGCAAAACACACTTGAGCTCGTGGTAAACACTTCAGTTTGCCAAGAATCGCCTCGATGGGCATGACCGCAGAGGTGATGTTGCAGCATGGAGGATTCAGCGTTCCCTTTTTTTTTATACAGTTGCAGTTCCCATGGCTACTTTCATTCCGTGAATCCCGTTCACCTCTCATCTGTGCATGATCAGGGTTTATCTCACTTTGCTGCGCTTAGGACCCGCTCCTCCATGCTATGATGCCACATAAGATGGTGGTGACTCTTTGAAGGTGAATTGCCCAATCTGCTAACGAAATTATTAAACTGCCAGGTGGAGAAATTGTCCCTCTCTAAAAAACCCAGGTAGATTAGGTGTGGAAAGTGTATGAGGGGACAGTTAATAAGAAAGCTAATAAGAAGCTACCAGCTACTGAAGGATGATAAAAGAGTGAATATTATGAAGTGAGTTAATATACTAAATTTAAGCATGTTTGCAGAACTGGCTAATCAAGTGCATTGAAGAGAGAAAATAACAAGTTCTTGTGAAAACATGTGTCGAAATGAGTAAAAAGAAGCGGAAAATGGAATGGAGTGAGGCTGGAACAGGTGAATAGAATAATAATAATAATATCTTTATTTACTACAAGTACATGTACAAGGTATACAGTCCTAGCTGACATCAATGACATACTACTAGTATATAGAAAGCCCATTGTTGCTGAGCATTTCGGGCAAATTTGGTTAGTTTTGTCCCAGGATGCGACCCACACCAGTCGTCTAACACCCAGGTACCCATTTTACTGATGGGTGAACATAGACAACTGGTGTAACGAAACACGTCCAATGTTTCCACCCCTTCGCCGGGAATCGAACACGGACCCGTCACCGTGTGAAGCGAGAGCTTTTACCACCAGACCACTGGGCACCGTTAATGACACCATGGGCAGTGGAAGACCCACAGTTGCCATCCTATCAACAGCGACCATGTCACAACCGCTGCAAAGTGTGGCAACATCATATGTCCGTTCAAACAAAACAGTGGTGAGCTGCGCTAATTATTGCACTTCTATGCGGTGATAATTAAAGTAATCAAGGACCAACTAAAGTGCAGGTGCGCCCTTGTGTTCACTGCGACAAAGGTGTTAGCAGCCAAAGTCTTGCGATTACCTGTCATTTATCTGTGAAATAAGTGTACATAAAGCGCACACTAAGCATTACTGCCAGGAGGGATAACTTCAACTCTGTAATGCATAATTATGACTACGAGAGGCCATAGATTAGGTGTTGTTACCAGACCAGATTACATTAAACATAACTGCAAACAATGCACCAACATATCTACACTGTACTAAGAGGAAGAGCAGTAAATACAGCATATGCGAATTGTGTGGGTTGGGTCCACAACAGATGTATGTTTGGTTAATATAAAGGTACTGCATATCAGCTTGCATGAAACAAATGCATTTTAACTCAGTTACCCTCTAGTGCTGACCTTGATGTGTCAAACTTTTCTGCATCAAATGAAGCCTTGCCATATATTGATGATTATGACTGTTTCATGAAAGCAGGTCTTCACTTTATTCACGTCAGTGCTAGGTCACTTTTAACCAAAATGACAGTGATTAGGAATCTAGCAAACAAGACTAAGGCGGCAGTCACATCCATCTCCGAATCCTGGTTAGATGACACGGTGACTTACGAGGATGTTAAATCAGAAGATTACAATATAAATATTGGACAGATATAGACAAGAAATGACATAACCTACAACCCAAGACCCGATTTGTATGACAACCAACTAGAGATTTTATGATTCGAAGTGTTGCTGCCCAAGAGTAGGAACTAATTACCTTCCTCCTCTAACCATGATCAGTATTTGAAAACTTTTTCAGAGTTTTGTTCAGAAATTTACCTGGAGTTTACCTGGAGAGGGTTTAGGGGGTCAACGCCCCGCGGCTCGGTCTGAGACCAGGCCTCGTGGTGGATCAGGGTCTGATCAACCAGGCTGCTACTGCTGGCCGCACGCAAACTGACTTACGAACCACAGCCCGGTTGATCAGGTACTGACTTTAGGTGCCTGTCCAGCGCCTTCTTGAGGACAGCCAGGGGTCTATTGGTAATCCCCCTAATGTATGCTGGGAGGCAGTTGAACAGTCTTGAGCCCCTGAGACTTATTGTATTGTCTATCAGTGTACTCGTGGCGCCCCTGCTTTTCACTGGAGGGATGTTGCATCTCCTGCCGAGTATTTTACTTTCATAGGAAGTGATTTTTCGTGTGCAAGTTTGGTACTAATCCCTCTAGGATTTTCCAAGTGAATATTATCATGTATCTCTCTCGCCTGCGCTCCAGGGAATACAGATCAAGGGCCTTCAATCGTTCCCAGTAATTTAGGTTCCTTATCATACTTATGTGTGCCATGAAAGTTCTTTGTACACTCTCCAGGTCAGCCTTGAAGGGGGCCGTTAGTGTACATTGAGGACATAACACACGAGAGGCCCCTGGGAGCCAGCGACCATATGGTTCTGAGCTTTGAGTACATAGTAGAGTTACACGTGGAGAGGGAAACAGGAGTTGAAAGGGACAAGCCAAACGTTAAAAGAGGGGACTACACGGGTATGAGGAGGTTCAGTGGGACAGAGACATGAAAGGAAAGTCAGTAATGAAATGATGGAATATCTAACAACAAAGTGCAAGGAAGCAGAGGAAAAGTTTGTTCCCAAGGGCAACAATAAATGGGAAGTCCAGGACGAGCCCCTGGTTTACCCAAAGCTGCAGGAAGGCAAAGACTCAGTGTGCTAGAGCATGGAAAAAGTACAGAAGGCAAAGGACCCAAGAAAATAAAGAGATTAGTCGTAGAGCCAGAAACGTATGCACAGATAAGGAGGGAGGCCCAGCAACAGTACGAAAATGACATAGCACCGGTAGATAGCCACATGAAAACTACTTTATCTTGCACATATCCACAGCAAAATACACTTATTGATATCTGTGATTCCCCTTAATTTGCACATGACTAACCAAAATTCTTATACAACTTTTGCTTCATAATTCTTAAGCTAGTCATAAGTTTGCCTAAGACATTCCAATATAGAAATTGTATTATGCCAATACATCACCTTTACCATTAATATATAAACTAATTGTTAAATTCTTAAACTAATTGTTAAATTCTTAAATGTTTAAATTTCAGTACCTCAATTCTGTAAACCTAGTTAATCACTACAATTACTTAACCTTACTATCAGTATAATCATTGTGTCACTATTGAGTAAGACCTATTATAAGACTGCCTGAAAAGCCTAGGCATACCTAGGCATATTATTGGCCATCTTGTAATATCTACTTCATAAAATGTATAATAATATAAGTACACCCCACTTTGTATATTACTAGAAATAAAGAATTTCAATTTGAATTTGAATTTGAAAGTCAAGTCTGACCCGAAACTGCCGTGTAGTCACATAAGGAGGAAGACAACAGTCAAAGACCAGGTAATCAGGCTGAGGAAAGAAGGTGGGGAACTCACAAGAAACGACCAAGAGGTATGTGAGGAGCTCAACACGAGGTTTAAGGAGGTATTCACAGTGGAGGCAGGAAGGAATCTGAGTAGACAAGACAGAGCGGGACACCAACAAGGAATATACCAAGTGTTGGATGACATACACACAACTGAGGAGGAGGTGAAGAAGTTGCTCAGGGACCTTGATACCTCAAAGGCGATGGGACCGGACAATATCTCCCCGTTGGTCCTTAGAGAGGGAGCAGAGATACTGTGTGAGCCACTGACCACAATATTCAACACATCCCTTGAAACTGTGCAGCTACCTGAGGTATGGAAAAAGACAAATGTAGTTCCCATTTTTAAGAAAGGAGACAGAAACGAGGCACTAAACTATAGACCAGTGTAACTTACGTGTATAGTGTGCAAAGTCATGGTGAAAATCATTAGGAGAAGAGTGGTGGAGCACCTGGAACGGCACAGGATTATCAACGACAACCAGCACGGATTCATGGAAGGCAAACCCTGTGTCACAAACCTTCTGGAGTTTAATGACAAAGTAACAGAGAGAAGGGTGGGTTGATTGCATTTTCTTGGACTGCAGGAAGGCCTTCGACACAGTTCCTCATATGAGATTAGTGCAGAAGCTGGAGGATCAGGCGTGTATAACAGGAAGGGCACTGCAATGGATCAGAGAATACCTGACAGGGAGGCAACAACGGGTCATGGTGCGTGGTGAGGTATCACAGTGGGCGCCTGTGACGAGCGGGGTCCCACAGGGGTCAGTCCTAGGACCAGTGCTATTCTTGGTATATGTGAATGACATGACGGACGGGATAGACTCAGAATTGTCTCTGTTCGCAGATGATGTGAAATTAATGAGGAGAATTAAATCAGATGAGGATCAGGCAGGACTTCATAGAGATCTGGACATGCTGAACACCTGGTCCAGCAACTGGCTTCTTGAATTTAACCCCGCCAAATGCAAAATCATGAAGATCGGGGAAGGGCAAAGAAGACCGCAGACAGAGTGTAGGCTAGGTGGACAAAGACTGCAAACCTCGTTAAAGGAGAAAGACCTTGGGGTGAGTATAACACCAAGCACGTCTCCGGAAGCACATATCAACCAGATAACTGCGGCAGCATATGGGCGACTGGCAAACCTAAGATTAGCATTCCGATACCTTAATAAGAAATCGTTCAAGACACTGTACACCGTGTACGTCAGGCCCATACTAGAGTATGCAGCACCAGTTTGGAACCCATACCTGGTCAAGCACGTCAAGAAATTAGAGAAAGTGCAAAGGTTTGCGACAAGGTTAGTTCCAGAGCTAAGGGGAATGTCCTACGACGAAAGGTTAAGGGAAATCGGCCTGACAACACTAGAGGACAGGAGGGTTAGAAAAGACATGATAACGACGTACAAAATACTGCGGGGAATTGACAAGGTAGATAGTGACAGGATGTTCGAGAGAGGAACACAGAAACAAGGGGGCACAATTGGAAGTTGAAGACTCAGATGAGTCAAAGGAATGTTAGGAAGTATTACTTCAGCCATAGAGTAGTCAGGAAGTGAAATTGTCTAGCAAGTGATGTAGTGGAGACAGGAACCATACATAGCTTTAAGACGAGGTATGATAAAGCTCATGGAGCAGGGAGAGAAGGGATCCAGTAGCGAACAGTGAAGAGGCGGAGCCAGGATCTGAGTCTTGACCCCTGCAACCACAATTAGGTGAATACAATTAGGTGAGCATTCCAGCCTGGAGAGAACAAGCGATTTGAAGAGAATCAACATGGGCTTGGCGTCCCTAGTTTTGAAGGTTCTCATTATCCATCCTATCATTTTTCTAGCAGATGCGGTAGATACATTGTTGTTGTCTTTGAAGGCGAGATCCTCTAACATTATCTCTCCCAGGTCCTTCACATTACTTTTTCGCTCTATTGTATGGTTAGAATTTGTCGAATACCCTGATACAGTTTTTTTTTTCCACAAGTTTTCCATATCTGAGTAGTTGAAATTTATCTTTATTGATCTTCATATTGCTTTCAGTGACCCATTTGAAGATTTGCTTGATGTCCGCTTGGAGTCTTGCAGTGTCTTCGATGGAGGTCACTGCCATGGCAATCCGGGTGTCATCCACAAAGGAAGACATGGAGCTATGGCTTACATCTCTGTCTATGTCAGATATGAGGATGAGGAATAGAATGGGAGCGAGTACCGTGCCTTGTGGAACAGAGCTCTTCACCGTAGCTGTTTCAGACATTACTCTGTTACTATTACTCTTTGTGTTCTATTTGTCAAGAAGTTATAGATCCATCTACCAACTTTTCCTGTTATTCCTTTATCACGCATTTTGTGTGCTATTAAACCATGATCACACTTGTCGAAAGCTTTTGCAAAGTCTGTGTATACTACATCTGTATTTTGTTTATCCTCAACTGCATCCAGGACCCTGTCATAGTGGTCCAGGAGCTGGGACAGGCAGGAGCGACCTGCTCTAAACCCGTGATGACCTGGGTTGTGTAATTGATGGGTATCTAAGGGGTTGGTGATCTTGCTTCTTAGAACCCTCTCAAAGATTTTTATTATATTGGGATGTTAGTTCTATCGGTCTGTAGTTCTTTGCAATTGCTTTACTACCACCTTTGTAGAGTGGGGCTATGTTTGTTGTTTTTAGTGAATGTGGGATGACCCCTGTGTCCATGCTCCCTCTCCATAGAATGCTGAGGGCATGCGACAAGGGCTTCTTGCAGTTCTTGATGAACACGGAGTTCCATGAGTCTGGGCCTGGGGCGGAGTGCATGGGCATGTCATTTATTGCCTTTTAAAAGTCTTGTGGTATTAGGATAATATCTGAGATTTTTGAGATGATCAAATTTTGGGTCTCGTTCAAAAAGAATTTATTTGGATTGTCGATCTTTAGTCTGGGCAGCGGCTCGCTGAATACTGAGTCGTATTGGGACTTTAGTATCTCACTCATTTCTTTGGTGTCATCAGTGTATGTCCCATATCGTCTAAGCAGGGGCCCAATACTGGAAGTTGTTTTTTCCTTAGATTTGGCATAAGAGAAGAAGTTTTTTTTTTCAGTTTCCTCTATGGCTTTTAGTTCTTCCTGCGATTCTTGACTCCTGTAAGATTCCTTCAGCTTAAGTTCGATATTTGGAATTTCATTAACCAGTGCCCCCCTTCGTATTTCAGATATATTGGCCCCTCTCAGCAGCTCTGTGACTCTTTGCCTTCGTCTGTATAGGGAACATTATCTTTCTAGTTTACATCTTCTCTTTTTCTTAATGGAATGTGCCTTGAGCAGATCTCAATAATCACAGAGTTTATTTTTTCTAGGCACAGGTTCGGATCTGTGTTGTTTAGGATATCTTCCCAGCTTGTTTTATTTAGGACATGGTTGACTTGTTCCCATTGAATGTTTTTGTTATTGAAGTTGAATTTTTTGAAGACACCCTCATGACTGATCACATTTTGCTGGTCAGGAGCCCTGTGCATACATGTGTGTACCTCTATTGTGTTGTGATCTGAGTGTATTGTCTTTGATACGGTTATATTATGTATCAGATCGTCGTTGTTAGTGAAGTGAGTACAATTATGAGACAATACAGGGAGACGTCAATATCTGTAATCAATAACAAAATAACTGGCTAAGTAACCTAGAGAGAGTTCGGGGATCAACGGCGCCGTGGTGGACCAAGGGATGAACAACCAGGGTGTTTCTGCTTGGCGCACGTAAACCGACGTACGAACCACAGACCGGCTGATCAGGTACTGACTTTGGGTGCCTGTCCAACGCCTTCTTGAAGAAAGCCAGGGGTCTATTGACAACCCCCTTAGGTATGCTGAGAGGCAGTTGAATAGTTTTGGGCTCCTGACACTTATTGTGTTTTCTCTTAATGTACTCGTGCCCTCCCCTGCTTTTCACTGGGGGATATTGCATCTCCTGCCGAGTTCTTTGCTTTCGTAGGGAGTGTTTTTCGTGTGCAAATTTGGTACTATTCCCTCTAGGATTATCCAGGTGTATATTATCACATCTTTCTCGCCTGCATTCCAAATCAAGGGACATCAACCGTTCCCAGTAATTTAGGTGCTTTATCGTACTTACGTATGCTGTGAAGGCTCTCTGTACATTCTCCACGTCAGCAATTTCGCCTACCTTGAAAGGCGCCGTTAGTGTACAGGTATTCCAGCTTAGAGACAACAAGCAATTTGAAGAGAATCATCATGGGCATGGCATCCCTAGTTTTGAAGGTTCTCATTATCCATCCTATCGTTCCCAGTAATTTAGGCACTTTATCGTAACTGTAACTGTAATTGTAATTAAGTATCTGGAAGAGTAGGTTGGTAGACAGCAACCACCCAGGGAGGTACTACCGTCATGCCAAGTGAGTGTGAAACAGAAACCTGTCACTCTTTTACTTGATGGTAGGATTGCTGGTGTCATTTTATAAGACTCGTAAACACACTGGATAACAGGTATATCTTGCTACTTCTACTTACACTTAGGTCACACTACACAGGCATGCACATGCATACATATACATACACGTAACTAACATACTATCTAGGTTTTTCTTCTTTTTTCTTAATAGTTCTTTTTTTTTCTTTATTTTCCTTATACTCCATGGGGAAGTGGAAAAGAATATTTCCTCCGTAAGCCATGCGTGTCATAGGAGGCGACTAAAATGTCGGGAGCAATGGGCTAGTAGCCCTTTCCCCTGTATAAACTACTAAAAACGAGAAAAAGAAAAACTTAATAAAATTGGGATGTTTGAATGTGCGTGGATGTAGTGCGGATGATAAGTAAGAAATGATTGCTGATGTTATGAACGAAAAGAAGTTGAATATCCTGGCTCTAAGCGAAACAAAGCTGAAGAGGGTAGGGGAGTTTCAGTGGGGGGAAATAAATGGGATTACGTCAGGAGTATCTGAGAGAGTTAGAGCTATGGAAGGGGTAGCAATAATGTTGAAGGATCAGTTATGGATTATATGGATTAAAATAAGGGTCGAATGAAAAAAGTGGGTTAAGTGTGTATTCACCTGGAGAAGAGAGGAATGTAGAGGAGAGAGAGAGAGATTTTGGGAGATGTTAAACGAGTGTGTAGGAATTTTTGAACCAAGTGAGAGAGTAATTGTGGAAGGGGAACTAAATTCTAAAGTAGGAGAAACATTTAAAAAGGGTGTGGTAGGTAAGTTTGGGGTGCCAGGTGTAAATGGTATTGGGGGCCCTTTGATTGAACTTTGTATAGAAAGGGATTTGGTTCAAGGTAATACATATTTTAAGAAAAAGAGGATAAATAAGTGTACAAGATACGATATAGGACGTAATGACAATAGTTTGTTAGACTACATATTGGTAGATAAAAGACTGTTGGGTAGACTTCAGGATGTACATGTTTATAGAGGGGCCACAGATATATCAGATCACTTTTAGTTGTAGCTACAGTGAGAGTAAAAGGTACATGGGATACAAGGAAAATGTAAGCAGCAAGTAAAAGAGAGGTAAGGCTTTATAAGCTCAAGGAGGAGGTAGTTAGGGTAAGATATAAACAACTATTGGAGGATAGATGGGCTAGTGAGTGAGAGTATAGGCAATGGGGTAGAAGAGGTATGGGGTAAGTTTAAGAATATAGTGTTAGAGTGTTCAGCAGAAGTTTGTGGTTACAGGAAAGTGGGTGCAGGAGGGAAGAAGAGCGATTGGTGGAATGAGGATGTAAAGTGAGTAGTAATAGAGAAAAAGTTAGCATATGAGATGTTTTTTACAAAGTAGAAATGATGCAAGGAGGGAGGAGTATATAGAAAGAAAAAGAGAGGAAATGAGAGAGTGGGTGAGATGTTATCAACAAATTTTGTTGAAAATATGAAAAAGTTTTGGAGTGAGATTAATAAGTTGAGAAAACCTAGGAAACGAATGGATTTGGTATTTAAAAATAGGAGAGGAGAGTTATTAAATGGAGAGTTAGAGGTATCGGGAATATTTTGAGGAACTGTTAAATGTTGATGAAGACACGGAAGCTGTCATTTCGTGTATAGGGCAAGGAGGAATAACATCTTGTAGGAGTGAGGAAGAACCAGCTGTTAGTGTGGGGGAAGTTCATGAGGCAGTGGGTAGAATGAAAGGGGATAATTCAGCGGAGATTGATGGAATAAAGATGGAAATGTTAAAAGTAGGTGGGAATATAGTTTTGGAGTGGTTAGTGCTTTTACTTAATAAATGTATGGAAGAGGGTAAGGTACCTAGGGATTGGCAAAGGGAAAAGAAAAGGGAACAAAACAGAGTGTAAAAATTATAGGGGAATAAGTCTGTGTATTGTAGAGTTATTATTGAAAGAATTAAGAGTAATAATATTATAATATAATATCTTTATTTCTACAAGTGCATGTACAAGGTATACAGACCTATCTGACATCAAAGTAGGTCAGTTTTGTCTCAGGATGCGACAGACACCAGTCGACTAACACACAGGTACCCATTTTACTGATGGGTAAACAGGGACAGCAGGTGTCTTATGGAAACACGTTCCTAATGTTTTCCAACTGTATTGGACCTCAGTGTGTGAGCTGGGTGCCCTAGCGATCGAGCTACGGGACACCATAAGACGGAGAGCAGGATAGCAGATGAACAAGGAGGCTTTAGAGAAGGTAGGGGTGTGTAGACCAAATGTTTACAGTGAAACATATAGGTGAACAGAATTTAGATAAGTGTAAAGAAGTGTTTGTGGCATTTATAATTTTTAAAAGGCGTATGATTGAGTGGATTGGGGTGCAATGCGGCAGATGTTGCAAATGTATGGAATAGGAGGTAGGTTATTGAAAGCAGTGAAGAGGATAGTGAGGCTCAGGTTAGAGTATGTAGGCGAGAGGGAGATTATTTCTCAGTAAAAGTAGCCCATAGACAGGGATGTGTGATGTCACCGTGGTTGTTCAATATAATTATAGATGGAGTTGTAAGAGAAGTGAATGCTTGGGTGTTGGCAAGAAGTATGGGGTTAAAAGTTAAATAATCTAACACAAAGTGGGAGTTGTCATGGTTGCTCTTTGCAGATGACATTGTGCTTTTGGGAGATTCTGAAAAGAAGTTGCAGAGGTTCGTGGATGAGTTTGGTAGGGTATGTAAAAGAAGGAAATTAAAAGTTAATATAGAAAAGAGTAAGGTGATGAGGATAACAAATAAAAATAGTAAACGAAAAATTGGATATCATATTGGAGGGAGAGAGTATGGAGGAGGTGAATGAATTCAGATATTTGGGAGTATATGTGTCAGCAGATGGGTCTATGAAAGATGAGGTGAATCATATAATTGACGAAGGGAAAAAGGTGAGTGGTGTGTTGAGGTATATGTGGAGACAAAGAACTTCATCCATGCAAGCAAAGTGGGGAATGTATGAGAGTATAGTTATACCAATGCTCTTATATGGGTGTGAAGCATGGGTGGTGAATGTTGCAGCAAGGAGATGGCTGGAGGCAGTGGTGATGTCCTGTCTAAGGGCAATGTGTGGTGTGAATATAATGCAGAGAATCCGTACTTTCGAGATAATAAGAACATAAGAACATAAGAATGGAGGAACACTGCAGAAGGCCTACTGGCCCATACAAGGCGGAGGAGGTGCGGGATTACCAAAACTATTATTCAGAGGGCTGAGGAGGGGTTATTGAGGTGGTTCTGACATGTAGAGAGGATGGAACTAGTTAGAATGATTTCGAGAGTGTATAAATCTGTAGTGAAGGAAGGCGAAATAGGGGTCGGCCTAGGAAAGGTTGGAGAGAGGGGGTAAAGAAGGTTTTGTGTGCGAGGGGCTTGGACTTCCAGCAAGCATACGAGAGCATGTTAGATAAGAGCGAATGGAGTCAAATGGTTTTTAGGACTTGACGTGCTGTTGGAGTGTGAGCAAGGTAACATTTATGAAGGGATTCACCGAAACCGGCAGGCTGGACTTGAGTCCTGGAGATGAGCAGTACAGTGCCTGCACTCTGAAGGAGGGGTGTTAATGTTGCAGTTTTATAATTGTAGTGTATGCACACCTCTGACAAGACAGTGATGAAGTGAATGATGATGAAAGTTTTTTTTCTTTTTCGGGCCACCCTACCTTGGTAGTAAGCGGCAAATATTTTGATATCTGTGATTCTCCTTAATTTGCACATTACTAACCACAGCAAAATACACTTATTGATATCTGTGATTCCCCTTAATTTGCACAGTTCTAACCAAAATTCTAATACAACTATTGCTCCATAATACTTAAGCTAGTCATAAGTTTGCCTAAGATACTCCAATATAGAAACTATATTATGCCAATATATCACCTTTATCATTAATATATAAACTAATTGCTAACTTTTTATACTAATTGTTAAATTCTCAATGTTTAAATTCCAGTACCTAAATTTTGTAAACCTAACCTTACAATCTGTATATCCATTGTATAGCTATTAAGTAAGACCTATCATAAGACTGCCTGAAAAGCCTAGGCATACCTAGGCATATTATTGACCATCTTGTAATATCAACTTTAATGTATAACTATAAGTACCCCCCACCTTGTATTACATGAAATAAAGAATTTGAATTTGAATTTGAATTTGAATAAAACAAATAATGATGTGGTCGAGACGTTGCTGTAATCTTTGAAAGTGATATCCTCTGACATTATCACTCCCAGGTCCTTCACATTAGTTTTTCGATCTATTGTTTGGTTGGAATTTATTTTAAACTCCAATATAGTTTTAATTTCTTCAAGTTTTCCTTATCAGAGTAATTTAAATTTCTCCTCATTGAACTTCATATTTCTGCGGCCCATTTAAAGACTTGGTTGATGTCCGCTTGGAGTCTTGCAGTGTCATTGATGGATGATACTGCCATGCAAATTCAGGTGTCATTCGCTAAGAAAGACACGGTGCTGTGGCATACATCTCTATGTCAGATATGAGGATGAGGAACAGGATGGGAGTGAGTACTGTGCCGTGTGGAACAGAGCATTTCACTGCAGCAGCCTCTGTTTACTATAACTCCATGTGTTCTGTTTGTTAGGAAGTTATAGATCCATCTACCAACTTTTCCTATTATTCCTTTATCACGCATTTTGTGCGCTATTACACCATGGTCGCACTTGTCAAAGGTTTTCGCAAAGTCTGTGTACTACATCTGTATTTTCTTTATCCTCTAGCACATCCAGGACCCTATTATAGTGATCCAATAGTTGGGACAGGCAGGAGCTACCTGCTCTAAACCCTTGTTGCCCTGGGTTGTATAATTAAAGGGTATCCAGGTGGTCTGCGATCTTGCTTCTTAGAACCCTTTCAAAGATTTTTATTATATATGGCGTTAGTGAAATCGGTCTGTAGTTCTTTGCAATTGTTTTACTGCCATCTTTGTGGAGTGGGGCTATGTCTGTTGTTTTTAGTGAGTGTGGGATGACCCGTGTCCATGCTCCCTCTCCATAGAGGAGAGGGCACGTGACAGGGCCTTATTGCAGTTCTTGATGAACACGGAATTCCATGAGTCCGGGCCTGGGGACAGAGTGCATAGGCATGTCATTTATTGTCTTTTTGAAGTCTTGTGGTGTTAGGATAAAAAAATCATTAGGATTTTCGACCCTTAGTCTGGGCAGCGGCTCGCTGAACACTGAGTCGTATTGGGACTTTATTATCTCACTCAATTCTTTGTTGTCATCTGTGTAAGTCCTATCTCGTCTAAGCAGGGGTCCAATGTTGGATGTTGTTTTCACCTTAGATTTGGCATAAGAAAAGCAGTATTTTGGGTTTCTTTTAATTTCATTTATGGTTTCATGTTCTTTCTGAGATACTTATCTCCTATAAAATTCCTTAAGCTTAAGTTTGATATTTACTATTTCTCTGACCAGTGCTTCTCTTCGTATTTCAAATATACAGGCCCCTCTCAGCAGCTCTGTGAGTCTTCGCTTTCGCCTGTATAGGGAGCATCTCTCTCTTTCTAGTTTACATCTTCTCTTTTTTTTCTTAAAGGAATGTATCTTGAACACACCTCAAGTGCCACAGAGTTAATTTTTCTAGGCAAAGGTTCAGATCCATGTTGTTTAGGATATCTTCCCAGCTTCTTTCGTTTAGGACATGGTTGACTTGTTCCCACTATATGTTTTTGTTACTGAAGTTGAATTTGGTTAAGGAACCCTCATATCTGATCTCTTTTTGCTGGTCAGAAACCCTGCGCATACATGTCTGTACCTATATTATGTTGTGATCTAGGTGTATTGTCTTTGATACGGTTATATTCTATTGTTAGTGAAGATGAGGTCCAGTGTATTTTCTAGTCTTGTTGGCTCTATTATTTGCTGGTTTAAGGTGAATTTGTTGCAGTTATTTAATAGCTCGTATGTGTGGTATAGGCAAATTCTAGGATTAGATAGTTTCACTTAATTAATTAATGCACCAACCCGGATCACACTGTTCTCATCCACCATACTCGACCCTCGGTTTTCGTTGAAAATTCTTTCCAGAATACTGTTCAAGTGCCGTTACCGAACGAATTTGTTCCCATAAGGACAAATGTAAATTAGATTAGTCGTTTCATACCCCCAAAAATACACTTACAACAGCTCTTAAAAAATACACTTACATAATTGTTCGAGTTTGGAAGTGAACGAAAACCGAGGGTCCACTGTACTTTGTAATGGGCTCTGATAACATAAGTCAGTCAGGCCTTATTTTCAAATGTCTTAGTGATCATATCATCATTTATATCACCAGGAAAATATTTAACGAGCGGATAGGTGTACACAGTAAGGAGTCGTTCCGTACCCTGTACACCGTGTACGTCATGCTGTATACCGTGTACGTCATGCTGTATACCGTGTACGTCATGCTGTATACCGTGTACGTCATGCTGTATACCGTGTACGTCATGCTGTATAACGTGTACGTCATGCTGTATAACGTGTACGTCATGCTGTACACCGTGTACGTCATGCTGTACACCGTGTACGTCATGCTGTATACCGTGTACGTCATGCCCACTGTATACCGTGTACGTCATACCCACATTGGAGTATGCAGCTCTAGTTTGGAACCCTCACCTGGTCAAGCACTTCAGGAAACTAGAGAAAGTGCAGAGGTTTGCAATGAGACTAGTTCCGGAGCTAAGGGGCATGTCCTACGAGAAGAGGTTAAGACAACTCGACCTGACGACATTGGAGGACAGGAGGGACAGGGAGGATAAAATAACGACGTATAAAATACTGAGAGGAATCGACAAGGTGGACAGAGACAGGATGTTCCAGAAATGGGACACAGCAACAAGGAGTCACAATTTGAAGTTGAAAATTCAGATGAGTCAAAGGAATGTTAGGATGTATTTCTTCAGCCATAACTTTGTGAGGAAGTGGAACAATCTGGAAAGTGAGGCTGTGGAGGCATGTACCATACATAGCTTTAGGAAGAGGTATGATAACGTTCATGGAGCAGGGAGACAGTTTACCTAGTAGCAGCCAGTGAAGACGCGGGGCCAGGAGCTTTGACTCGACCCCTGCAACCACAATTAGGTGAGAATGGTACAATAAAACTGAGACCAACAAGAAGTTACAGTAAAGAAACACTGATAGACTACACAATTATGACTCAACTGTGACAGCATGTTGTACAGGGTAAATAACGCCTGGAAAAAATATATTCAGTGCCATTCTTAATGATATTGCACCAGTTAACGAGGTTAAGATTAAACGAAGAACTGAATCATGGATAACTGTTGAGATGTTAGGTAATAGGAAATTCAGGGATCAGTTACTGAAATAATTTGGGTCAAACAGGCTTATAAAAAAAGCAAAAGCAAAGCACTGTTGCTGAAAAATCAGAGAATACAAGAACAATCCTAGAAAACTTTTGCAACAACTAGAAGAGCTATGGTGTAGGCATAAACCAGTAGAGAGATTTAACATAGTGCTAAATATTAATAACGAGGTATACCATGAAACACCTAAAGTGCCAAATTGTTTCATTTGCTTCTAAAGAGCTGTTGGATCAGCATTAGTTGATTGGTAGTTGCATCAAATATCATCAACACAGACTCCAATAAGTTCAAAACTTATTGCTGGAATAAACGCGTCACCCCAAACACTTTCTAATTATTAGGTGTTTCTTATGACTTTGTGCATAAACAGCTAAGTTAAACCTAACTAAAATTATTATTATAATCAAAGAAACGCTAAACCGACAAGGGTCATGCAGCGCTGCAGGGCAGAAAATAGAGCCGAGGCTGTAAACAACTAGGTGGAGAGGGTATCAGAGGTGAGGGGAGACAAGGGCTGGAAGGGACGCTAAGGTCTGTCAAAGTTTGTACAGTAAAGCAGTTGTTGACAAAAAATAAAAAAGCCTTGAACTAAGATTACAAAAAAAACATAAATATAGCATTAAAACTGAACAAGGGTCTAATCCTCTGTTTATTCATGTTAAAGATTCTAACCACCCAATTGATTTTCTAACGAAAATTACATCAAGCTGGTCTATTGTTGAGAGAAATATAATCTAAGTTTCAGGGTTATATATTTTAGATTCAATAATAAATAATAGAATTTGTGAGGAATTTAACATATGTTTAAGATGTCACACACAAATTTCTCTTGACATTTGACCTGAGAAACTCTTAGGAGCGCGGGAGCTGTTCTGTTGTTTTAAGCGCTTTCTGCTGCTTTATTATTTTACAGTTCGTCGTTAATGTGAGAAATCACGAAAATGCTCGGAAATCCGCTGAATATAAATATATATATATATATATATATATATATATATATATATATATATATATATATATATATATATATATATATATATATATATATATATATATATATTTCTTCCTTGAAGCCTTTTATCCACTTCCCCGAGGCTATGGGTCCCACAATGTACACCAGAGGTGGACCCCATCCTTGTCATGAGGTTCGTAGGTTCGAGTCTCCGTCGGCCAGAGATCAGTGTTTGTGAATATTTCGCCTGCTCTTGCGAATTCCTAGCATTGTAAAAATCTCTAGTTGTGTCGATGCATGCAGGGGATGAGATGAAAAGCTGTAAGCCTTCCTGCCTGAAAGCTGGCTGCCTTGGAATAACGTCTAGCGAAAGCTGGATGCCAAGGTATTGGACCAGTGTGGTACGGTCGGTAAAGCACTGCGTACCTTGTCATGAGGTTCGTAGGTTCGAGTCTCCGTCGGCCAGAGATCAGTGTTTGTGAATATTTCGCCTGCTCTTGCGAATTCCTAGCATATATATATATATATATATATATGGAAGGATGGTAAGCAGATTGCTTGGGACTACACCTGTGCTGCCACAAGGGCAGACACCAACTTGCCATACTCCGTAGCTGAAGACTCGAAAATATGAAGCCCTTCTCCCTTGCTATAACTTCATTCCAATAGGGTCGGAGACCCTTGGAGCATGGGGCAAGTGTGCTCTAAAGTTTCTCAAAGAGCTAGGTGAAAAACTCATCATAGAAACCAAGGACCACAGGGCGACCAGCTTCCTCTTTCAGAGACTCAGTGTTGCGATCCAGAGGGAAAATGCCTGCAGCATTCTGGGTACGCGGCCCATTGCCGGGGAGCTGGACGAGGTATTTGACATGTCGCTCTGAGTTGTCATCTATGTTGTTTTACTCCCTATTGTATTCTTGTCAACGTATTTTGTCAATATGTTTTGTCTTGAAATAAAGTATATACAAAATAAAAAGATGGGGTGGTAGTGGAAGTGGAATATTCAAATGGCTTCAGAAAGAAATCTAAATATTCTTCCTTGAAGTCTTTTTTTCCACTTTCCCGAGGCTATGGGTCCCACAATGTACACCAGAGGTGGACCCATCATATATATATATATATATATATATATATATATATATATATATATATATATATATATATATATATATATATATATATATATATATATATATATATATATATATATATATATATATATATATATATATATATATATATATTTATCAAAAAAATCACAGTAAACAGGTGATATCAAAATATGCAAGACAACCACTATGAAAAAATAGAGGAATTCCAAGCGCTTTCGTGACTACTCACATTATCAAGGAACTATAAAAGGAAATGAGCTAAGCTATTAAATAGCAATTAAATAGCTTAGCTCATTCTATAAATTTTACTGTTGAATTCGAAGTAAATAACTCATTGCCTTTCTTAGATGTTTTTATTATTAAGGGTAACATTGATTTTAAATTTAAAATTTACAGAAAACCTACAAATAATTGTTCCTATGTACACTATTATTCTTCACATCAAGATAGAGCTAAAGTGTCGGTTTTCTCTTCTATGTTTTTGAGAGCTTTACGTATTTGTAGTCCAGAGTTCATAGATGAAGAAATCTCTAAAATTTATGAAATAGCTAATGATTTAAAATACCCAAGAAACATAATTGATAAATCTTTTAAAATAGCTAGAAATACTTTTTACAATCCAAAAACAACATAAATATAGCATTAGAACTGGACAAGATTCTAATGTTCTATTTATTCATGTGAGATATTTTAACCATCCAATTGATTTTCAAAATGCTGAGAAAGTTGTATCAAGCAAGTCCATGGTTGAGAGGAATATAATAGAATCATGGAAAAATAAACACATAAGCAGTATAATGTGATCATTTATTGACAACGTTTCGCCCACGCAGTGGGCTTTATCGAGTCACAGACAGATCTACCTGGATAAAGGGTAACATGAGTATTTATAAGATTTAGTCAGGTGGAGAATGCTGGGTCAGGTGGAGAATGCTGCATGTGACAGTCTGTATTTCCAACAACTTCAGCCAGAACAACGGCTTCTACAACATAGCTGAACCTATTGCCAAGAAACTTCTTCAACGCTATCCCACCTAGAACTCAAGAATGGAACACTGCAGGTCCTTTAAGTCACACAAGGTTTTAAACTATCACATAAATCCTATAAATACTCATGTTACTCTTTTTCCAGGTAGATCTGTTTGTGACTCGATAAAGCCCACTGCGTGGGCGAAACGTTGTCAATAAAGGATCACATTATACTGATTATGTGTTTATTTTTCCATTGTGTCAGTATTTTATACCATTTATTTCCATAATAGAATCATGTTTCATAAAAAGTAGTTTTGAAAATAATATGAATATTTTTTGGTTTATATAAATTGGATTCATTTATAATTAATAAAATTTGGGAAGAATTTAATGATAAATTGGACTAATCTTAATTCTTTTGAAGAGTTTCAGGTCCTTTCTTATGTTCCTCTTCACAGAGTCGTGTGTTGTTACGCTACTGTGAGGTGTTGTCTTTGTTAGTATGATGTGACTGTCAGGTGTAGTCTTGCCCCTTTATAAGCCTACTTGTCATGGTTCCTTTTATAGTTCCTTGATAATGTGAGTAGTCACGAAAGTGCTTGGAATTCCTTTATTTTTTCATAGTGGTTGTCTTGCATATATATATATAAATTTCTGTTATACGTTTAAAAATATATTATTTCATAAATGTTAATGTAAAAAAATAATAATTTTGTACCAAAAGAACCTTAGAAAACTTACTTAATCTTATTATAAAAAGAGCAATTTAATTTAGCCTAATCCAAATAAATATATTTTAGATAAGTTTACAATGATTTAATTATAAACAAACACAATGGAATATATTTTTTTCGTTAGGTTCAGAATGATTTTTGCGAAGTTATTGCATTCACAAAAAGAGAGTTGCTATTTATGCCAAAATAGCGTTTTACCTATTCGGCACGACATATATATATATATATATATATATATATATATATATATATATATATATATATATATATATATATATATATATATATATATATATATATATATGTCGTGCCGAATATGCGCAAAACTTGCCAGATTAGCTGAGTATAAAACTGGTAACAATAGTTAGAATCTTGGCTAGAAGAACTAATTTCATGTAAAACATAAATATATTCAGAATAAAGAATGCAGAAAGAACCTGGTAGTGGGGCAAATACTTGTGCTGTGGACGATGCGTAGCTAGTTTGTGGTGTTGTACCAGGCCGTACCAGTCCCACAATACTTCACTGTGTGCTGATGCTCCCTCCCTCCAACTGATAATAAATCTGTCATCCACATCATGGCAATTCATTGTGATTCATGACTTTACGCACTTCTGATAACATTGCATACATGTTGAGCTTTGTAACACAACACACGTGAACTTAGTGTCCCACCTGAATAACAATGATAAAGATTATCAGTAAAATTGGTTGCCTCTACAGCGGGTTTCATAGCTATGAATACAGTCATTTCTTAAATTGATAAATGCACAGGGCATTTTAAATGACATGAATAATGAGCTTAAATAACTTATAGTCTATTTTATTAACAATATTTGCAGGGTTAAGAAACTAAGCATTATATAAGAAAGGACTTATTCTCTCACTAGAAGGTTAATAATGGGATCAAGAAAAGCTACCAGTTAGAATAGGAGGGAATAGGAGTTCCTAGGGCCCCACAGACATCTCTATCATAGCATATTGCTTTGCGAATTCTGTTGGATCCCAAGATCCAAATTACGTTGAAGGAACAAGACAGTCGTATAGCCTTTCACATTCTTCAAAGAGACCAACTTCTCCTATATCATACAGTCCTAATGGGGAAAAATCCAGAAATATTGCTCACCAATGCTTGATAATGTTTATAGAAAAGTAATGAGGGTATATTATGCAAGGGATTTACTGTTGATTGTTCCTAATTCCTCTCCTATTCTCACTAAACAATTGTGTATATGCAACAACGTATCGGCCGACTAATTTAATCCCGATATTCTCATCTGCCTCAGGTGACAGGGAAAAAATTCCTTACATGAAAAGGTCAATGACACCTTCAAGCAAACTTTCATTACAGTAAGTTCTTTATCAGGAAGGGAACCACAATTAAGCAGTCACAATGAAAGCCGCAAAAATCCAGATAGTCACCATGTTACTTTGTACAGACGGTAAGAAGATAGCGTGGGACTAAACATATGCATCTACAGTGGCCGATACTTATATCAGTGTATAAATATTGGTAGAATTACCGACAATATGTTAAGTAAAAGGACACAAATGCAACTAATGTGACACAGCTCTTGGTGAGCGAAACGTTGCCACAATAAAATTGTGTATATGCATATATATATATATATATATATATATATATATATATATATATATATATATATATATATATATATATATATATATATATATATATATATATATATATATATATATATATATATGTCGTGCCGATTAAGTAAAACTTGCGATTTTGGATTAAATAGCAACGCTGTTCTTGCCATATAAGACAAGTGAAAATTTGTGTATGAAATAATTTCGCAAAATCATTCTGAACCTAACGAAAAAATATATTTCATTGTGTTTGTTTATTAATTAATTAATATTAACGTATCTAAAATATATTTAGTTGGGTTAGGCTAAATTAAATTGCGCTTGTTGTAATATGTTGTAATATATATATATATATATATATATATATATATATATATATATATATATATATATATATATATATATATATATATATAATATATATATATATTATTTTTTTATTATTAACACATCGGCCGATTCCCACCAAGGCAGGGTGGCCCGAAAAGAAAAACTTTCATCATCATTCACTCCATCACTGTCTTGCCAGAGGGTGCTTTACACTACAGTTATAAAACTGCAACATTAACACCCCTCCTTCAGAGTGCAGACACTGTACTTCCCATCTCCAGAACTCAAGTCCGGCCTGCCGCTTTCCCTGAATCCCTTCATAAATGTTACTTTGCTCACACTCCAACAGCACGTCAAGTATTAAAACCATATGCCTCCATTCACTCCTATCAAATACGCTCACACATGCTTGCTGGAAGTCCAAGCCCCTCGCACACAAAACTTCCTTTACCCCTCCCTCCAACCTTTCCTAGGCCGACCCCTACCCCGCCTTCCCTCCACTGCAGATTTAAACACTCTCGAAGTCACTCTGTCTCGTTCCATTCTCTCTACATGTCCAAACCACCTCAACAACCCCTCCTCAGCTCTCTGGACAATCGTTTTGGTAATCCCGCACCTCCTCCTAATTTCCAAACTCCGAATTCTCTGCATTATATTCACACCACACATTGACCTCAGACATGACATCTCCACTGCCTCCAGCCTTCTCCTCGTTGCAACATTCATCACCCATGCTTCACACCCATATAAGAGCGTTGGTATAACTATACTCTCATACATTCCCTTCTTTACTTCCATGGACAAGGTTCTTTGTCTCCACAGACTCTGAAGTGCTCCACTCACCCTTTTTCCCTCATCAATTCTATGATTCACCTCATCCTTCATAGACCCATCCGCCGACATGTCCACTCCCAAATATCTGAACACATTCACCTCCTCCATACTCTCTCCCTCCAATCTGATATCCAATCTTTCGTCACCTATTATTTTTGTTATCCTCATCACCTTACTCTTTCCTATATTCACTTTCAATTTTCTTCTTTTACACACCCTACCAAATTCATCCACCAACCTCTGCAACTTCTCTTCAGAATCTCCCAAAAGCACAGTGTCATCAGCAAAAAGCAACTGTGACAACTCCCACTTTGTATTTGCTTCTTATATATTATATATATATATATATATATATATATATATATATATATATATGATGGGGTCCAATTCCGGTGTAAATTGTGGGTCCCATAGCCTCGGAGAAGTGGATAAAAAGGCTTCATGGAAGAATATTTAGATTTCTTTCTGAAGCCATTTGAATATTCCACTTCCCCTACCACCCCATCTTTTGAATATGTATAAAATTTATTTCAAGACAAATGACAAGAATACAATAGAGAGTAAAACAACATAGATAACTCAGAGCTACATGTCAAATACTTCGTCCAGCTCCCTGGCAGTGGGCCGCGTGCCCAGAATGCTGCAGGCATTTTCCCTCTGGATCGCAACACTGAGTCTCTGAAAGAGGATGCTGGTCGCCCTGTGGTCCTTGGTTTCTATGATGAGTTTTTCACCCAGATCCTTGAGAAACTTTAGAGCACACTTGCCCCATGCTCCAAGGGTCTCCGACCCTACTGGGATGAAGTTATAGCAAGGGGGAAGGCCTTCATATTTGCGAGTCTTCTGGGTCTCCCTGTGGCTGGCAGCTCCACCCCCTTCGGCTACGGAGTATTGCAAGTAGGTGTTTGCCATTGTGGCAGCACAGGTGTAGTCCCAAGCAATCTGCTTACCATCCTTCCAGGGTAGCATATTTGCTCCATCAGGACGCTTTTGACTTCCATCAGACCTCTGCACTTGGGGTTCCCGTTGAGCTGGGCAACGGGCTGTGGCGAGGCTTCTCTTTATGATGTCATTGACCTCCTCATGTCTAGCATACTTCCCTTCTGATGTGTGACACACTAGACCATGAAGTCCGAATTGATCGGCCGTCGCCCTGCCGCAAATACACCTCACAAGAACTCATAAGAAACGATCAAGAGGTATGCGAGGAGCTCAACACGAGATTTAATGAAGTATTTACAGTGGAGACAGGGAAGACTCTGGGAAGACAGAACAGAGTGGAACACCAACGAGGAATATACCAACAAGTGTTGGATGACATACACACAACTGAGGAGGAGGTGAAAAAGTTGCTCAGAGACCTTGATACCTCAAAGGCGATGGGACCGGACATCTCCCCGTGGGTCCTTAGAGAGGAAGCAGAGATGCTGTGTGCCACTAACCACAATTTTCAACACATCCCTTGAAACTGGGCAGCTACCTGATGTATGGAAGACGGCAAATGTAGTTCCCATTTTTAAGAAAGGAGACAGAAACGTGTCACTTACGTGTATACTGTGCAAAGTCACGGAGAAGATTATCAGGAGGAGAATGGTGGAGCACCTGGAACGGAACAAGATTATAAACGACAACCAGCACGGATTCATGGAAGGCAAATCCTGTGTCACAAACCTTCTGGAGTTCTATGACAAAGTGACAGAAGTAAGACACGAGAGAGAGGGTTGGGTTAATTGCATTTTCTTGAACTGCAGGAAGCCCTTCGACACAGTACCTCACAAGAGATTAGTGCAGAAGCTAGAGGATCAGGCACTGCAAAGGATCAGAGAATACCTGACAGGGAGGCAACAACGGGTCATGGTATGTGACGAGGTATCACAGTGGGCGCCTGTGACGAGCGGTGTCCCACAGAGGTCAGTCCTAGGACCAGTGCTATTCTTGGTATATGTGAATGATATGACAGAAGGGATATACTCAGAAGTGTCCCTGTTCGCAGATGTGAAGTTATTGAGGAGAATTAAATCAGATGAGTATCAGGCAGGACTTCAAAGAGACCTGGACATAATGGACATGTGGTCCAGCAACTGGCTTCTCGAATTTAACCCCACCAAATGCAAATTCATGAAGATCGGGGAAGGGCAAAGAAGACCGCAGACAGTGTATAGGCTAGGTGGGCAAAGACTGCAAACCTCGCTCAAGGAGAAAGATCTTGGGGTGAGTATAACACCAAGCACGTCTCCGGAAGCACACATCAACCAGATAACTGCTTCAGCATACTGGCGACTGGCAAACCTGAGAATAGCGTTCCGATACCTTAGTAAGGAATCGTTCAAGACACTGTACACCGTGTATGTCAGGCCCATACTAGAGTATGCAGCACCAGTTTGGAACCCATACCTGGTCAAGCACGTCAAGAAATTAGAGAAAGTGCAAAGATTTGCGACAAGATTAGTTCCAGTGCTAAGGGGAAAGTCCTACTAAGAAATGTTAAGGGAAGTCGGCCTGACAACACTGGAGGACAGGAGGGTTAGGGAAGAAATGATAACGACATACAAAATACTGCGTGGAATAGACAAGGTGGATAGAGACAGGATGTTCCAGAGAGGGGACACAGAAACAAGGGGTCACAATTGGAAGTTGAAGACTCAGATGAGTCAAAGGGATGTTAGGAAGTATTTCTTCAGCCATAGTCAGGAAGTGAATAATCTAGCAAGTGATGTAGTGGAGGCAGGAACCATACATAGCTTTAAAATGAGGTTTGATTAAGCTCATGGAGCAGGGAGATAGGAGACCCAGTAGTGATCAGTGAAGAGGCGGGGCCAGAAGCTAAGTCTCGACACCTGCAACCACAATTAGGTGAGTACACACACACAGCTACAGGAAATAATAAGGGAGAAAATGGTTATGTACAGACAGGAACCAGAGTCAAAGAGGGAAAGGCAATGGGAGGAGGAGAGGGCAAAGTCAGTGTTTATTCATGGGCTTCAGGAGAGTGAGGGAAGGACACACCAAAAGACGGCAGGCAGAAAGAAAGGAGACTGATAACATCATCAAAGAAATAGGTGAAGAGGACATGTCCGAGATTGTAAATTTTCAGAGAATACGGGTACGTTAAGGGGAGAAAACGACCAATCAAGCTGTTTCTCAGGACAGAAAAAGTGCGAAACGGGATCCTCCAAGAGAAACCAAGGTTGAAGGAAGCGGCAGAATACAAGAGGGTGTTCCTAGACCGAGACAGAACAAAAACAGAATGACAGCAGCTGAGGAAAAGGACACAAAAGTGAAAGGACAGAATCATCAGAGGACAACCATATCAGGGCAGAGCAACAAGATTAAGCACACACAGAACTACCCCCAGAACCCCACAACCCCTCATACTAACCAGCCTTGGTTTTCCTTGAAAGGCAAGATTGAACCGAGTCTGAGTTTAGCCTTGCCTTTCAAGAAGAACTAAGGCTGGTTCCTCCTTAGGAAAATTACCAAGAATAGAAAAAGACAAAAATAACATAAAAAAATAAGCACTTTATTGAATAGAAAGATTTATGAAATAAAAACTTAAACATGAATAGCAAACAAACCCTATCGTGAATAAAAATGAAAAATAAAAATAGATAAATAAGACTACGTTGCAACAGCTAATTTGTACAGATGGACGGGACATGTCGATGTTCTTGACAAACAAGCTGCTACGCTGTTCTGAACTCCTTGCTGGCATTCACTTAAGCGATGACGGTGGCAACAACCACTTGAGTGATGGATGTGACAGTCAGGGACTCAGGTGGGGTCCGCTGGTGACTCAGGTGGATGTGGTTTTAGATAGTGTTACTGCAGATGTGGGCAGTATAAAAGTTGACGATTCAGTCTCAAAAACTCTTGTGAGATGGCTCCTTCAATTTCCCTCAGCGTTGTGCCAGGTGGCTCAAACTGGCGCCGACGGCTATCAAATGGAGAAAGACAAAAATTACTCACCATTCTGATACACATTATTGTAATAGGCATAAGGCCTTCCAAAAGAAATGGTGAGACAAATTTAGGCTACTCAATACAAGGCAAGGGCAGAGCCACATTAAGTACTCCAAAAAATGATGAGTGAAGCTCAAAAACTAACGAATGAAGCTCTTAACAAAATAATAACGAGTGAGGCTCGTAACATACAATAAGACAGCAGTGGCTGTGAAGACTTACAGTGGAGACGTGAGCTGTTAGTCGAGTGATTATTCCTTTGGCCGGAGTCCAGCATGTCACCTCTCTCCGGGTGGAGGAAGGGGGGGGGTTACAGCTGGAGCTAGATACTTACCCCACCTGAACAAGCAGACTACCACTACCAGCACTTATACAGACATTCACACTTCCTTCACTTCTATCTATGAACTTTTCCCTCACACCACCCAACACTCCGCTATAGAATCCCGCAGTATACTGCCAGGTCCCCCACCCCCACAGACTCTCCAAAACACAGTGTTGGAGAGGAAACTAAAGGTATGGTATACCAACGCTAACGGAATAACAAATACAGTGGACCCCCGGTTATCGGCCTGCTCCCAACTCGAACAATTATGTAAGGGTATTTTTGTAAGTGCTTTTGTAAGTATATTTTTAGGGGACTAAATAGACTAATCTAATTTACATTATTCTTTATGGGAATAAATTTGTTCAGTAACGGCACTCAAGCAGCATTCTGGAACGAATTATGGCCGATAACCAGGGGTCCACTGTAAGTGGGAGGAGTGGCACGAAAGAGTCAAAGAGGCATCACCAGACATCATAGCTCTCACAGAAACCAAGCTCACAGGTATGATAACAGATGCCATCTTTCCAATGGGATATCATATCCTGAGGAAAGACAGAGGGGGTGGAGGAGTGGCACTGCTGATCAAAAACCGGTGAGATTTTGATGAGCTGGAGATAGGAGACAGAGGAGAAACAAGAGATTACATAGTAGGAACACTTCAGTCTGGAGGTCCCAAGGTGGTAATTGCAGTGTATAACCCACCATAGAACAGCAGGAGGCCAAGGCAAGAGTATGATGAGAGTAATAGAGCGATGGTTGACACACTGGCTGAAGTGGCCAGAAGGGCTCATGCGAGCTGGGTGAAGCTACTGATCATGGGTGACTTCAACCACAAGAAATCGATTGGGAGAACTTGGAGCCACATGGGGGCCAAGAAACGTGGAGGGCTAAGATGATGGAGGTGGTACTGGAAAACTTTATGTACAAACACGTAAGGGGCATTACCAGAGAAAGAGGAGAGGATGAACCAGCGAGACTGGACCTAATATTCACCTTGAGTAGTGCAGATATTGAGGACATCACATATAAAGGACTCCTTGGGGCCAGTGATCATGTGGTTTTAAGCTTCGAATACACAGTAGAGTTACAAGTGGAGGGGGAAGCAGGAAGGGCTAGACGAATGAAGCCAAACTACAAGAAAGGGGACTACGTGGGAATGAAGAACTTCCTGAAAGGGGTTCAGTGGGACAAAGAACTGGCAGGGAAGTCAGTAAACGAGATGATGGCATATGTGACAACAATATGCAAGGAAGATGAGGAAAGGTTTGTACCCAAGGGCAACAGGAATAATGAAAAAGCCAGAATGAGCACGTGGTTCATCCAAAGGTGAAGGGAGGCCAAAACCAAGTGTGCTAGGGAATGGAAGGAGTATAGAAGGCAAAGAACCCAGGAGAATAAGAGCAGTCGTAGAGCCAGAAATGAATATGCACAGGTAAGAAGGGAGGCCCAATGACAATATGAAAATGACATAGCAGCGAAAGCCAAATCTGACCCAAAGCTGTTGTACAGCCACATCAAGAGGAAAACAACAGTCAAGGACCAGGTGATCAGGCTAAGGAAGGAAGGAGGAGAGATCACAAGAAACGACCGCGAAGTATGTGAGGAACTCAACATGAGATTCAAAGTGTTAACAGAGGAGACAGAAGGGACTCCAAAAAGACAGAGAGGTGGGGTACACCACCAAGTGCTGGATACAATCCATGCAACCGAGAAAGAAGTAAAGAGGCTACTGAGTGAGCTAGATACCTCAAAGGCGATGGGACCAGACAACATCTCTCCATGGGTCCTGAGAGAGGGAGGAGAGATGCTATGTGTACCCCTAACAACAATATTCAACACATCTATCGAAACAGGGAGACTACCTGAGGTTTGGAAAACAGCAAATGTAGTCCAAATTTTAAAAAAAAAGGAGACAGATATGAAGCACTAAACTACAGACCAGTGTCACTGACATGTATAGTATGCAAAGTCATGGAGAAGATTATCAGGAGAAGAGTGGTGGAACACCTAGAAAGGAATAAGTTTATCAATGATGGCCAACATGGTTTCAGGGACGGGAAATCCTGTGTCACAAACCTTCTGGAGTTCTATGACAGGGTGACAGCAGTAAGACAAGAGAGAGAGGGGTGGGTAGATTGCATTTTCTTGGACTGTAAGAAGGAGTTTGACACAGTTCCACACAAGAGATTAGTGCAAAAGCTGGAGGACCAGGTAGGGATAACAGGGAAGGCACTCCAATGGATCAGAGAATTCCTGTCAGGACGATAGCAGCGAGTCATGGTACATGGTGAGGTGTCAGAGTGGGCGCCTGTGACGAGTGGGGTTCCACAGGGGTCAGTCCTAGGACCGGTGCTGCTTCTGGTATTTGTGAATGACATGATGGAAGGAATAGACTCTGAAGTGTCCCTGTTTGCAGACACATCTCCTGAGGCACACATCAACCAAATAACTGCTGCAGCATACAGGCGCCTAGCAAACCTAAGAACAGCATTCTGACATCTTAATAAAGAATCGATCAGGACCCTGTACACTGTGTACGTTAGGCCCATATTGGATTATGCAGCACCAGTTTGGAATCCACACCTAGCCAAGCACGTAAAGAAGATAGAGAAAGAGCAAAGGTTTGCAACAAGACTAGTTCCGGAGCTAAGGGGTATGTCCTACGAGGAAAGGTTAAGGTAAATCGACCTGACGACACTGGAGGACAGGAGAGATAAGAGGGACATGATAATGACATATAAAATACTGAGAGGAATGGACAAGGTGGACAGAGACAGAATGTTCCAGAGATGGGACACAGCAACAAGGGGACACAGTTGGAAGTTGAAGACTCAGATGAATCACAGGGATGTTAGGAAGTATTTCTTCAGTCACAGAGTCGTCGGGAAGTGGAATAGTTTTGGAAGCGATGTAGTGTAGGCAGGTGGTCATGTGGTCTGGTGACTAGAGCTCTCGCTTCACACACGGAGGGCCCGGGTTCGATTCCCGGCGGGTGGAAACATTTCGACGTGTTTCCTTACACCTGTTGTCATGTTCTTCTAGCAGCAAATATGTACCCGGGTTGTTAGTCGACTGGAGTGGGTCGCATCCTGGGGGACAAGATTAAGGACCCCAATGGAAATAAGACAGACAGTCCTCGATGACGCACTGACTTTCTTGGGTTATCCTGGGTGGCTAACCCTCCGGGGTTGAAAATCCGAAGAAATCTTATCTTATCCATTCATAGCTTTAAGAAGAGGTATGATAAAGCTCATGGCGCAGGGAGAGTGACCCAGTAGCGGTCAGTGAAGAGGCGGGGCCAGGAGCTATGACTCGACCACTGCATCCACAACTAGGTGAGTAACACACACACACACACACACACACACACACACACATACACACACACACATTTCGAAGTGTTTCCTTACATACACATACACACACACATATATACAACAGGCCTAGTGTCTAATTGACATGTGCCTAGGAAAAATGGTAACTAACTAACACACGTAACTAACACACACAGCAACATTTAACTAAAAAAATTATTAAAATCTCATTTGACATTTCTAAAACTAGCATTTTTTTTTGCAAAATCTTTAGCACAAGTACTTTCACAATTCTTAGTGAGTCATCAGGAGCTGTGCAATGTTGCAAAGGTAGCAACAGGAGAAAAGAGTGGAAGTTTTCTCAAAGTATGGCAGCGTGAGTGACTCCCACCAGCACCTCTCTCTCAGAATGTGAGAGGCACGGCCGTATGACACCCACCCACCCAAAAGCCACTCCACACCCCACCCCATATGGGGTCTGGCGGGCTAGGCCTCAAAGTTTTCAGATAGCAGGAGGTAGAATAACAAGATTTTAATATCCAGCCTTAAGGTTCTTCTAAAAGCTGAGAACAGGTCATGGGACATAAGAACTTTCCAGAATGTTCAGAAATACTGTCAGTGAGGATTAATATGTCTGTATTCAAATAACCCGCATATAGAAGGAGCTTACGACGACGTTTCGGCCCGACTTGGACTATTTACAATGGAAAAATAAACACATAAGCAGTATAATGTGATCCTTTATTGACAACGTTTCGCCCACGCAGTGGGCTTTATCGAGTCACAAAGTCACACTAAGAAAAAGAAGAGAGGGAGGGAGTTTATATAGAGGCCAGCCGACAGGGACGGGAACAAGAGAGATTGGAGGAAGAGTAATAGTGATAATAGTAGTGGTAGCAGTAGTAGCAGTGGAGTCAGTCAAATACTAAGAAAGAGGAGCACTGCAACTGAGCTAGCGGCCCACATAGGGTAAAAGATTAATAATGAACCACAGAAACAAGACAAAAGAAAGAAAACACAGAGGAGAAAGAAGAAAGAGGAAAGAGGAAATGGGAAGAGGGAGAAGGGAAAAAAAGAATCAGGTTAAGTCACGGGTGTTCATTTAACAATGTAGTGGTAAGCTCCTCTCTTCTATGTGTGGGTTATTTGTGTATTGTTCCAGTCATGGTATTGTGCCTTTTTTTGTTATTTATGTCTGTATTATTTATGGATTTTTCTTTCTTTTTAACCAATTAACAGTCTAATTCCGTAAGCCACTCAACTAGTTGCAATCATCATGTTGCAATCACCTATGTATACCTTGGAAATAAATGGTATAAAATACCGACACAATGAAAAAATAAACACATAAGCAGTATAATGTGATCCTTTATTGACAACGTTTCGCCCACGCAGTGGGCTTTATCGAGTAACATGAATATATATAGGATATAGTCAGGTGGAGAATGCTGGGTCAGGTGGAGAAAGCTGCATGTGACAGTCTTAAAAGTAGTGTGATAGTTTAAAACCTTGTGTGACTTAAAGGACCTGTAGTGTTCCATTCTTGAGTTCTAGGTGGGATAGCGTTGAAGAAGTTTCTTGGCAATAGGTTCAGCTATATATTAGACACATATGCAATACTTGGGTATCTTTATTGAGGAAACGTTTCGCCACACAGTGGCTTCATCAGTCCAATACAAAGTAGAAAGGTGTAAGGAGAGGAGGAGTTTGAGGTTATCAGTCCCTCGGCCTGGAGTCTTGATACAAACGAATTCTTCAACACTTGTCCAACCTTTGGACGAAGACCTACTTCGAATAGTGGATGGTACCACTATGACCCAGCCTCCTCCTGCTTCACCTCACCTGATTACAGCATATAAGCCACCTCTACGGCCTTGTGCTACACTTCTAACAAGATTGATTTACTGAACACATCGACTCCAGGCCGAGGGACTGATAACCTCAAACTCCTCCTCTCCTTACACCTTTCTACTTTGTATTGGACTGATGAAGCCACTGTGTGGCGAAACGTTTCCTCAATAAAGATACCCAAGTGTTGCATATGTGTCTAATTTATAACTTGTCGGTTCTCTGAACCATTCATCTACAGGTTCAGCTATGTTGTAGAAGCCGTTGTTCTGGTTGAAGTTGTTGGATATACAGATAAGTAATGATTCCAGGGGCATTAAACATCTTCAACACACCCAGAGAAGACACTGCTGAGAAGAGATACATAGTCCTTCCCACCAACTCCATTTCCAAACACGTTTCCAACATTTTTTCTAAGACCTCATTCCGAGTATCCACCTCCACATCCACCACCATCAAGGACATTACCAGTAACAGACAGGAAAAGGTTCAATCCACGGCAGGGGTATACACAATCCCTTGTAATGGCTGCAGCAAATTATACGTCGGCGAAACATCCAGAGACCTCCAAACACGCATTTCAGAACACCAGTACGCAGGCAGATCTGACGACTCAAGAAATGCCTGTGTTCAACACCGAAATTTACACAACCATTTAATCAACTACAGAAACGCAAGACTCATCGCCAGAGAAGACAACACGCAATACCGAAGAATCCTGGAATCATCACTTATCTGTATATCCAACAACTTCAACTAGAACAACGGCTTCTACAACATAGCTGAACCTATTGCCAAGAAACTTCTTCAACGCTATCCCACCTAGAACTCAAGAATGGAACACTACAGGTCCTTTAAGTCACACAAGGTTTTAAACTATCACACTACTTTTAAGACTGTCACATGCAGCTTTCTCCACCTGACCCAGCATTCTCCACCTGACTATACCCTATATATATTCATGTTACTCATTTTCCAGGTAGATCTGTCTGTGACTCGATAAAGCCCACTGCGTGGGCGAAACGTTGTCAATAAAGGATCACATTATACTGCTTATGTGTATATTTTTCCTATGTATACCTTGGTACCATTGTACCTAGACGGGTTAGGACCTCAATAGGTAACTCTGTTTGCCTATTTTTTGGGATATCCTAAGATATCGAAATATGCGCGCCCATACCTAAATGAAGCCCCATTCATACTTCCTTATTACTGATGTTATATCGATCATGTTGCAGTCAGTGATTGCAACAACTTAGTCTAGAGTACCTGTATCACTGATCAACAACCAAAATGCTTCCGAGGCCAGAGTAGCAATTTCCAACTAATTTTAGGTCACTGATAATGAATATCATGGTTAAAATTGTTTGTTAACTCTACTTTTCAATATAGCCCTACGTGTCACAACAGGTTTCAACAGGCTTTTGGAAGTGTGCTTCTTACCACACTCACAGTCACACTGACCTTCATTATTGTTCCAGCAGTCATAGAAGGTGGTTGTGCTGTGGTGACTTAAAGGTTGTTGCTCTTGTGATGGGCTTGCAGGGCGGATACACCAATTACTGCTGCTTTCTATGTGACTGGCACAGCCGTGCCAGTGGATGTTCAACATCCACCTCTCATTAAACCAAACAAAATTTTGCTAAAACCACTACACATAAAACTGCGGCTCATGAAAAACTTTGTAAAAACTATGGACAAATCCGGTCAAGGATTCATAAGAACATAAGAAAGGAGGAACACTGCAGCAGGCCTGTTGGCCCATACTAGGCAGGTCCTTCACAATCCGTCCCACTAACAGAACACTTGCTCAACCCAATTTTCAATGCTACCCAAGAAATAAGCTTTGACAATTCCATTCACTCATGTGCGAGTCCCACTCAAATCCAACCCCTCTCACTCATGAATTTATACAACCTAAATTTGAAACTACCCAAGGTCCTTGCTTCAATAACCCTACTAGGCAGACTGTTCCACTCATCAACTACCCTATTTCCAAACCAATACTTTCCTATATCCTTTCTAAATCTAAACTTATCTAACATGAATCCATTATTGCGGGTTCTCTCTTGGAGAGATATCCTCAAGACCTTATTTATATCCCCCTTGTTAATACCCATTTTCCACTTGTATACCTCGATCATGTCTCCCCTCATTCTACGTCTTACAAGTGAATGTAATTTAAGGGTCTTCAATCTTTCTTCGTAAGGAAGATTTCTAATGCTATGTATTAATTTAGTCATTCTACGCTGAATGTTTTCTAACGAATTTATGTCCATTCTGTAATATGGAGACCAAAACTGAGCTGCGTAATCTAGGTGAGGCCTTACTAATGATGTATAAAGCTGTAATATAACCTCTGGACTTCTGTTGCTAACACTTCTTGCTATAAATCCAGTATCTATTTGCCTTATTACGTACGCTTAGGCATTGCTGTCTTGGTTTAAGGTTGCTGCTTACCATCACCCCAGTCCTTCTCGCAATCTGTATGGCTAAGTTCTACGTTATTTAACTTATAAGTGCTTGGGTTATGGACACTCCCGAGCTTCAGAACCTTGCATTTATCTACATTGAACTGCATCTGCAACTTTTCTGACCACGAATTAAGTTTGTCTAAATCTTCCTGAAGTTCTATGACATCTATGTTTGAATCAATTATCCTACCTATCTTCGTGTCGTCGGCGAATTTGCTCATATCACTAGTAATTCCCTCGTCAAGGTCATTGATATATATTATAAATAACAATGGGCCTAAGACTGATCCCTGTGGAACACCACTTGTTACAAGTCCCCATTCGGATTTAACCCCATTTATGCACACTCTCTGCTTCCTATTGGTGACCCATGACTCGATCCATGACAGCACTTTTCCCCCAATGCCATGAGTTGCCACTTTCTTTAACAGTCTCTGGTGCGGTACTCTATCAAAAGCCTTACTAAAGTCTAAATAAACAATATCGAATTCTTTATCGTGATCAACAGCCTCAAAAGCTTTACTGAAGAAGGTTAATAAATTAGATAGGCAGGAACGGCCCCTCGTGAATCCATGCTGAGTATCATTAATCAAATTATGGTTATCTAGATGGCTTCTAATAATATCAGCTATAATCAAGCATCTAACTTCAAAATTCCCCTCACTGAGCGACGCTAAGATAAGAGAGGGAGTCTTCAATGGTCCTCAGATTCGAGAGCTTCTTAAAAATGGTGACTTTGAATCAGACCTTCATGGGGAGGAGAAAGCTGCTTGGGAAGCATTCAAGTTAGTGGCGAAGGGATTTCTGGGAAACAGAAGGGAAGGCAACTATGAAGAATTGGTGGAAAACCTCATCAAGGCTTACAAGAACATGGGATGTAACATGTCTCTTAAAATCCACTTTTTGGACTCTCATTTAGACTGTTTTCCTGCGAACTGTGATGAACATAGTGAAAGGTTTCACCTAGATATTTCAACCATGGAAAAATGGTACCAGGGCAAATGGGGCACAAGAATGCTTGCAGACTATTGCTTTACATTGGCAAGAGATGATTCTTCACCCCACTATAAGCGTCAAGCAAAAAGGCAGAGAGTAGGTACGGATTAGAGTTTAAAACATACTGACACATATTGTCCGTTGTTGTTTATAATATATATAAATGACCTTGACGAAAGAATTTCTAGTGATATGAGCAAATTCGCTGATGACACGAAGATAGGTAGGATAATCGATTCAGACGTAGATGTCAGTGAACTACAGGAGGATTTAGACAAACTCAATTCCTGGTCAGAAAAATGGCAGATGCAGTTCAATGTAGATAAATGCAAAGTTCTTAAGCTCGGGAGTGTCCATAACCCAAGCACTTATAAGTTAAATAACGTAGAACTTAGCCATACAGATTGCGAGAAGGACTTGGGGGTGATGGTAAGCAGCAACCTTAAACCAAGACAGCAATGCCTAAGCGTGCGTAATAAGGCAAATAGATTACTGGGATTTATATCAAGAAGTGTTAGCAACAGAAGTCCAGAGGTTATATTACAGCTTTATACATCATTAGTAAGGCCTCACCTAGATTACGCAGCTCAGTTCTGGTCTCCATATTACAGAATGGACATAAATTCGTTAGAAAACATTCAGCGTAGAATGACTAAATTAATACATAGCATTAGAAATCTTCCTTACGAAGAAAGATTGAAGACCCTTAAATTACATTCACTTGTAAGACGTAGAATGAGGGGAGACATGATCGAGGTATACAAGTGGAAAATGGGTATTAACAAAGGGGATATAAATAAGGTCTTGAGGGTATCTCTCCAAGAGAGAACCCGCAATAATGGATTCAAGTTAGATAAGTTTAGATTTAGAAAGGATATAGGAAAGTATTGGTTTGGAAATAGGGTAGTTGATGAGTGGAACAGTCTGCCTAGTAGGGTTATTGAAGCAAGGACCTTGGGTAGTTTTAAATTTAGGTTGGATAAATTCATGAGTGGAAGGGGTTGGATTTGATTGGGAATTGCACATGAGTAAATAAAATTATCTAAGCTTATTTCTTGGGTAGCATTGAAAATTAGGTTGAACAAATATTCTGTTAGTGGGATGGAATGTGAAGGACCTGCCTAGTATGGGCCAACAGGCCTGCTGCAGTGTTCCTCCTTTCCTATGTTCTTATGTTCTTATGTCTCGTATCTTTAAATCTATACCCAATAAGCATTTTTCAAGGTGATATTTGGATTCAGGATATGAAAATACATAAAAATTAACTAATCTCATTTAAGAACGCATACAACTTTTTAAAAATTGTTGACCAGTGTTTTTGATGAGTGTAGCCCTGGGTCGCTCTTTTTCCATGATATTACCTGGAGTTTACCTGGAGAGGGTTTCGGGGGTCAAAGCCCCCGTGGATCGGTTTGAGACCACGCCTCATGGTGGATCAGGGTCTGATCAACCATGCTGTTACTGCTAGTCGCACGCAAACTGACGTATGAACCACAGCCCGGCTGGTCAGGTACTGACTTTAGGTGCCTGTCCAGTGCCTTCTTGAAGACAGCCAGGGGTCTATTGGTAATCCCCCTATTATTATTATTATAATCAAAAGAAGCGCTAAACGGTAATCCCCCTAATGTATGCTGGGAGGCATATGTTTGTAACTTTCACCTTTGCCCCTCGACAAGGCTCCTAGGCGCCCATTTTCTTCATAACATGAGGGCCAAATCCGGGAGAATGATCAAATTTTATGTGATAATTCAAGTTTGAAAAGTGGAAAGTCAACAATTATAATTTATTGGTTTGGTTAGAGGAAGGTTTCCCAATAAACTACTTACACTAAATGGTTACTTACTTTTGCAGGTACAATAAACCCATTTTTCTGCCTGTTTTTTGTGTGCAACATTGCTGATTTTTAGGATGCTATTAATAGCAATAATTTTCTGGGGAAACTTTACCTTTGCAGGTGTAATAAACGTAGCTTTCAACCAGGTTTTGTGTGCAGTCATGCTGATTCCTAGGGTGTTATGTAATAATAATTACTTGTGAATATAATAATTTAGAGTACGTGCTTTGCTGTGTGGCTTATTATTTTACATCAGTAATTTCTGCTGTAGATAAGCAAGTGTTTTGTGCTATTAATTTCCAAAATGTCTGTCACCGATGGAGATTCTAGTGCTGACCGCGATCTTGTAAAATATACTGAATCACTGCCAGTAACATGAGTAATAAAGCAGAAATTTTAAGATTTAAATTAGCCATAACTGAGGAAGGATTGAACGTACAAAGATCCAGGAACAAAAAGAGTTAGAAATGTTTAGGGCTCAAGAAAGAGACATGGAGAGACAGTTTGCTTCTCAACAAACCACAATAAATAGGGTAGAGGCATTTAATTTGGACAAAGCCATAAAATTTGTGCCCATTTTTTTAGAAAAAGACCCAGACCAGTTTTTCCTGTTCGGCATGACGGCCAAATCAAAAGATTGGCCGGTCAAGGAATAGACGACATTAGCACGAACCCAGTTAACTGGTGAAGGGTTACAGGTAGTTAGTTGTCTAGAGAAACGGGACTTTTATGATTATAATAAACTAAAGGAGGTAGTTTTACTTGCTTATCAGATGTTGCCAGAAAGGTGCCGGCAGACGTTTAGAGGAGTAAAATTTCAGACAAGTCAGTCTTTGGTGGAATACGGCAAGGAGACATCACTTCTAAACAGGTGGTGTCGCTCAAAAGGTGTGGTAGATAATTATGAGGGTGTACTTACCTTAATTTTGCTAGAAGATCTTTCGAGAAATGTTCCTCCTGACCTTGAGATGAAGGATCTTGATGATAATTATGGTTGATAGTTTTTTAACCAACTTGGTAGTGGTTATCACCCAGAGCCTTCTAATAATGGTACATTTTCTCCACCAGCCAGTTGTAATAAGAAATTTCAAAAGTTTAAACCACATGTTTCCCAGCCTAATAACAACCAGAGTTTTAATAAGCCTAATTCTCAAGTACCTGCCAGGAAAATTTTAAGTCAGCAGTCACAAGTCCAGGACTACAGGGAACAGGTAGGAAGAGTTCAGTTCCCCAGGGTCAAGGGACCCAACCTAGGACAATAGGCATGGGAATTTTAAGCCTTATTACTGTACTCATTGTAATAAACAGGGCCACTTGCAGCCATATTCCAAGAAGATGCATAGAGATCAGAGACAGGCTTCTCAAGTAAGTACCCCAGCTACGCACACTGTAGCTAGTATCGAAGTTTTACCTGGCTAAAGCCTGATACTACAGATGTTCTATGCCATCCCAGGTTACACAGACATTCACAACTGTAGGACAGATCAGCGAGGGGGTGGAATAGCTATATATTACTCAGATCAACTTGAATGTATCAATAACTCTTGCACAAAGGATGAGCATGGAGAATATATTATAGCTAAATTTAAATAAAAAGACCTACAAAAACCCCTCACAGTGATAAACATCTACAGATTACCACAGTCAAACATTCACCACTTTAGTGAAAAACTAGGAAACCTGATAACTGATGCACACATGAACAAAGACCATTTGCTGCTCACAGGAGATTTCAACATAAATTTCCTACATGACCAGGACCCACAAGTAGCAGAATTCACAAACACTATGAGCAACTGCTTGTTACTACCAACAATATCAAAACCTAAAAGAATCTCCGAGACTAGTACCTCATTACTAGACCACATCTGGACTAAAACTATATCCCCTCTAAAATCAGGCATAATCACAGACAACACCACAGACCACTACCGTACCTTTCTCATAACCAACCTAGGTAAATTGCCCCAAGATATTACAAAAGTTACCTTCAGACTACATAACGAGTCAGCTGTTAATAACTTTATAACAGCTATGATTAACATTGACTGGCATAATGAGTTGGAAACATATTCGGATACTAAGGAATGCATCAAGAATTTCCTTAAAAAAAAACCACCACCTCTATAACAAACATTGCCCTAAAAAAACTAAACAGATCACAGCTAAGAGACTTAACAATCCCTGGCTAACACCCAGCATTCTTAAATCCATTAACAAAAGGCACCAATATGAAAAACAATACAGAAGGGGTCTAATAACCAGAGAACAATCCAAACGCTACTTATCAATCCTTACCAGCCTGATAAAAAGGTCCAAAAAATTGTATTATGAGAACAGACTCCAGAACATAAAAGGTGATATGAAAAAGACCTGGAAAACCCTATCTGCAATTCTAGGAAATAAAAAGATATCCAAGAACAATACCATCAAATTATCAAAAACAGTTGAACCCCTACTCTCACCAACTGAGACAGCAAACAGACTTAATGTTTTCTTCTCCACCATAGGAAAGAATCTAGCGAGTAAACTCCCAAGCTCAAAAACCCGTCCAACAGACTACCTCACCAACACCTACCCTAATACACTATTCCTAGCTCCTACAAACCCAATTGAAGTCTCGCTCATAATCAACACCCTTAAAAACAAGGCAGGAGACATAAACAGCTTACCACCTTTTATGTACAAAAAAGCTTCACAGGTACTGTCACCAATTATAGCAACACTATTCAATAAATCCATTGAAGCCTCTACCTTCCCATCAATTCTCAAAATAGCTAGGGTCACCCCGATCCACAAAGGAGGTGATCAAACAGACTTGAATAATTATAGACCAATTTCTAATTTACAACTGCTTTCTAAAATCTTCGAAAAATTAATTCATAGACAGATCTATTCCTACCTCGTCTCACACAATGTACTCAACCCCTGTCAATTTGGTTTCAAGAGCACAAACGATGCTATTAAACACATGCTAGAGTTAATACACACCGCACTTGAGAAGAAAAAGGTCCCATTGGGAATCTTCATTGATCTACGCAAAGCTTTTGATACAGTCGACCATGATTTACTGCTCACAAAATTAGCACACTATGGTATTAGGGGGCATCCCCTCAACTACCTAAAGTCGTACCTTAGCAACAGAACCCAGTACGTGTACACAAATGGAGCGAATTCTTCCACACAACAAATTACAGTCGGAGTCCCTCAAGGATGTGTCCTGGGGCCACTTCTATTCCTCATTTACATAAATGACCTACCGAATACATCACAACTACTCAAACCCATACTATTTGCAGATGACACAACATATGTCTTCTCTCACCCAAATCCAGTCATAATGGCCAACACTATTAATGCCGAATTACAGAAACTATCTACATGGATGACGACTAACAAGCTTACTCTCAATACTGACAAGACCTACTTTATACAGTTTGGAAACAAAGCCACAAATGTTCCACTTAACATAACGCTCAATGGTTCACCCATCACAAGACTCACAGAGGGAAAATTCCTAGGAATCCACCTTGACAGTAGCCTTAAATTCCAAACACACATACAACAAATTTCCAAGAAAATCTCAGACAGTAGGCATATTATCAAAGATACACTATTATGTGCCACAATCAGCTCTTCTTGCACTATATCATTCACTCATCTACCCTTATCTCACCTATGGAATCTGTGCATGGGGCTCAACAACATTAAATCACCTTAGACCACTCATAACCCAGCAAAAGGCTGCAGTCAGAATGATAACAAATTCCCACTCTAGACAGCATACTCCACCAATATTCAAAAGCCTAAAACTACTCATTGTAAAGAACATTCACACTTATTCTTGTGCCTACTACATACATAAAACTCTACACTCTAATATAAACCCTCCGCTCAAAATTCTCCTCACCAACTTTAATAGGACCCATGACCACAACACAAGACACAGATCACTTTTTGATATACCCAGAGTCCATATCAACCTATGTAAAAATTCTATGCACATAAAGGGCCCCAGAATCTGGAATTCATTACCAGTAAATATTAAGATAACCTTGTCTGAAAATCAATTTAAGACTCTTCTCAAAAACCACCTACTCACCCTAAACTAAATACTCATACTGTAAACTACTTTCAAACATGCTCAATATTATTTTCCTATAAGATAATCTCAATTTTATATTACCATGCTCCTAAACACTTGTTACAATGTAATATCATCATATTGTAATTTTAACAGTGTAATATCATCATATTATTAGAAAAATCTCAATCAATTTCTCTAATATTATGTACATAGTCTATAAGTCATTAGATTAAGCCGGCTCTAATGCCGGCATGTCAGTGGCTCTCCTTGCACTTCAGTTTATGATTGTAACTACAAATATCTATGTAAAATTGCAATGAAATAAAATTTACTTTACTACATTACTTTACATCGGAAAATATCGGGTAACCCAGCTGTTTTGGATCCTAGGATGAAGATCTTTTCAAGTAAGTCCACCGTGACCTTGCACCAATATGAAGGTAGGGAAGAAGGTGTTATGTCTTTAAGGGACGGTTGTAGCACATACTCCTTGCTTCGCAGGGGTGCATTACCCGTGTCAGATAACACGTAAACCGGGATGGACATTTTTCTCAAAGGGGCTACCGGATTCACAGTTAGGACAGCAGTTCATAGGTTGTGGGTGGAGTCTACCTACCAGTGTGGTTACCTGCCTGAAGGTATTACAGAGGAAATACCTTTTGAAGGTGATTTTCTGTTAGGTAATAATGTGATGGGCCTTCTCGAAAGTGAAGAACCTGTAGTTTGGAGGGATCTAGACTCACAAGGTTGGAGGAAAAAGCTAGGACCGGTGGTATTTCTGGTATGTGTGAATGACATTACAGAAAGGATAGATTCAGAGGTGTCCTTGTTTGCAAACGATGTGAAGCGAATGTGAAGAATTAAACCAGATGAGGATCAGGTAGTACTACAAAAGGATCTGTACAGGCTGTAAGCCTAGTCCAGCATCTAGTTCTTAGAGTTTAACCTCACCAAGTACAAAGTCATGAAGATTAGAGAAGGTCAAAGAAGACCGCAGACAGAATACAGGCTAAGACCCCAAAGACTGCAAAACCTCCCTCAAGGAAAAAGTTCATGGAGGGAATATAATACCGAGCACATCTGAAGCGCACATCAACCAAATAACTGTTGCAGCATATGGGTGCCTGGCAAACCTAAGAATAGCCCAATACTGGATCATGCAGCACCGGCTTGGAACCCACACCTGGTCATGCACGTCAAGAAATTAGAGACGGTGCAAAGGTTTGCATCAAGACTAGTCCCGGATCTAAGAGGTAAATCCTACGAGGAGAGGTTAGGAAAAATCGATCTGACGAAACAAAAGGGCAAGAGGGATAACGACATATAAAATACTGAGAGAAATTGAGAAGATGGCTAGAAATTGACAAGATGGGACACAGCAACAAGCGGTCAAAACTGGAAGCTGAAGACTCAGATGAGTTACAGGGATGTTAGGAAGTATTTCTTCAGTCATAGAGCTGTCAGGAAGTGGACCAATTTGGAGAGTGATGTAGTGGAGGCATGATCCATACATACCTTTAAGAAGAGATACCATAAAGCTCATGGAATAGGGAGAGAGTGGACCAAGTAGCGACCAGCGAAGAGGCGAGGCCAGGAGCCGTGACTTGACCCATGCAACCACAAATAGGTGACTAAATAGGTGAGTACGCACATACACACACACACACAAGAGAGAGAGATGGGTTGATTGCATTTTCTCGGACTGCAAGGAGTTCTTCGACACAGTTCCTCACAAGAGATTAGTGCAGAAGCTAGAGGATCAGGAACGTATAACAGGAAGGGCACTGCAATGTATCAGAGAATACTTGACAGGGAGGCAACAACGAGTCATGGTACGTGATGAGGTATCACAACGGGCACCTGTGACGAGCGGGGTCCCACAGGGGTCAGTCCTAGGACCAGTGCTATTTTTGGAATATATGAATGACATGATGGAAGGGATAGACTCAGAAGTGTCCCTGTTCGCAGATGATATGAAGTTAATGAGGAGAATTAAATCAGATGAGGATCAGGCAGGACTACAAAGAGACCTGGACAGGCTGGACACGTGGTCCAGCAACTGGCTATTCGAGTTTAACCCCGCCAAATGCAAAGTCACGAAGATCGGGGAAGGACAAGGGAGACCGCAGACAGAGTATAGGCTAGGTGGCCAAAGACTGCAAACCTCACTCAAGGAAAAAGATCTTGGGGTGAGTATAATACCGAGCACATCTCCGGAAGCACACATCAACCGGATAACTGGTGCAGCATATGGGCGCCTGGCAAACCTGAGAATAGCGTTCCGATACCTTAGTAAAGAATCGTTCAAGACACTGTACACCGTGTACGTCAGTCTCATACTGGAGTATGCAGCACCAGTTTGGAACCCACACCTGGTCAAGCACGTCAAGAAATTAGAGAAAGTGCAAAGGTTTGCAACAAGGCTAGTTCCAGAGCTAAGGGTAATATCCTACGACGAAAGGTTAAGGGAAATCGTCCTGACGACACTGGAGGACAGAAGGGTTAGGGAAGACATGATAACGACATACAAAATACTGCCAGGAACAAATAAGGTGAACAGAGACAGGATGTTCCAGATGTGGAACACAGAAACAAGGGGTCACAATTGGAAGTTGAAGACTCAGAGGAGTCAAAGGGATGTTAGGAAGTATTTCTTCAGTCACAAAGTAGTCAGGAAGTGGAATAGTCTGGCAAGTGAGGTAGTGGAGGCAGGAACCAAACATAAATTTAAGACGAGGTATGATAAAGCTCATGGAGCAGGGAGAGAAAGGACCTAGTAGCGATCAGCGAAGAGGCGTGGCCAGGAGCTGAGTCTTGACCCCTGCAACCACAAATAGGTGAGTACAGTGGAAAAGAGAATTGGTAGGAAAATCAGTAAACGAAATAATGGACTACGTGACAACAAAATGCAAGGAGGCAGAGGAGAGGTTTGTTTCCAAGGGCAACAGAAATAATGGGAAGACCAGAACGAGCCCTTGGTTTACACAAAGGTGTAGGGAGGCAAAACCTAAGTGCACTAGAGAATGGAAAAAGTACAGAAGACAAAGGACCCAGAAAAATAAAGAGATTAATCGAAGAACCAGAAACGAGTATGCACAGATAAGGAGGAAGGCCCAGCGACAGTACGAAAACGACATAGCAATGAAAGTCAAGTCTGACCCGAAGCTGTTGTATAGCCACATCAGGAATAAGACACCAGTCAATCAAAAGGTAATTAATCAGGCTGAGGAAGGAAGGTGGGGAGCTCACGAGAAACGACCAAGAAGTATGTGAGGAGCTCAACATGAGATTTAAAGAAGTATTTACAGTGGAAACAGAAAGGAAGTCAGAACAAGTCAGAACAAGTGCTGGATGAAATACACACAACCGAGAAGGAGGTGAAGAAGCTGCTACATGAACTTGATACCTTAAAGGCGGTAGAAGCGGACAACATCTCTCCGTGGGTCAGAGCCATGGGAGCAGAGACGCTGTGTGTGCCACTAACAACAATATTCAACACATCCCTTGAAACTGGGCAAATACCTGAGGTATGGAAGATGGCAAATGTAGTTCCCATTTTTAAGAAAGAAAACAGACACGAGGCACTAAACTAGAAACCAGTGTCGCTGACATGTATAGTATGCAAAGTCATGGAGAAGATTATCAGGAGGAGAGTGGTGGAGCACTTAGAATAGAACAAGCTTATAAACGACAACCAGCATGGAATCAGGGAAGGAAAATCTTGTGTCACAAACCTACTGGAGTTTTATGACAAGGTAACAGAAGTAAGACACGAGAGAGAGAGAGAGGTGGAAAGACTGAATTTTCTTGGACTGTAAGAATGCCTTCGACAGTTCTTCACAAGAGATTAGTGCAAAAGCTAGGGGATCAGGCATGCATAACAGGAAGGACACTGCAAAGGATCAGAGGAAACCTGAGAGGAAGATGTCTGTGTGGGCGCCTGTGAAGAGCAGATTTCCACAGGGGTTAGTCCTAGGACCAGTGCTATTTTTGGTTCATATGAATGACATAACGGAAGGGATAGACTCAGAAGTGTCCCTGTTTACAGATGATGTGAAGTTAATGAGAAGAATTAAATCGGATGAGGATCAGGCAGGACTACAAAGAGACCTGGACAGACTGCAAGCCTGGTCCAGTAACTGGCTCTTTGAATTTAACCCTGCTAAATGCAAATTCATGAAGATCGGGGAAGGGCAAAGAAGACCACAGTAAGAATATAGGCTAGGTGGCCAAATACAGCAAACCTCACTTAAGGAAAAAGATCTTGTGGTGAGTATAATACCGAGCACATCTCCTGAGGCACACATCAACCCGATAACTGCTACAGCATATGGGCGCCTGACAAACCTGAGAATAACGTTCCCATACCTCAGTAAGGAATCGTTCAAGACTTTGTACACAGTGTACGTCAGGCCCATACTGGAGTATGCAGAACCAGTTTGAAACCCACACCTGGTCACGCACGTCAAGAAAGGTTAATAAGGGAGATTGGCGTGATGACACAGGAGGACAGGAGGATTAGAGAAGACATGATAACGACATACAAAATACTGCAAGGAATTGACACGGTGGACAGAGACAAGAGGTTCCAGAGATGGAACATAGAAACAAGGGGTCACAATTGGAAGTTGAAGACTCAGATGAGTCAAAGGGATGTTAGGAAGTATTTCTTTAGTCATAGAGTTGTCAAGAAGTGGAATAGTCTAGCAAGTGACGTAGTGGAGGCAGAAACCATACATAGTTTTAAGACGAGGTTTCATAAAGCTCATGGAGAAGGAAGAGAGAGGACCTAGTAGCGAGCAGTGAAAAGGGGGGCCAGGAGCTATGAATCGACCCCTGCAATCACAAACATGTGAGTTCAAATAAGTGAGTACACACCATAAAACACTGAAATAAGTGCACGTATCCAGATAGTGATGCTTTGATAATGTTGTGTAGTGAGCGATCAAGAAAATAACAAAGAAAAAATATTCAGCTGTCATGCAACAGCCTCAGCCATTTTAGTGTTGTCATATGTGAATTGTAAAAACTTTTTATATTTTGATGTAGGTCAACTGTGCTTGTGAGGTCACAGGTTGACCTAACCAACCAGTGTAAATTGTCACACCCCTTGCCTTGGCAAAGGGTGTGACAATTTACACACATGTGTGACAAGTGTGTAAATTGTCACACATTTCAAACACTTCACCCAATGAAGTGTTAGAAATGTAAGGAGACTCCTGGCGCCGTAGGTCTGGTGGTTCGAGAAGTTATTCCTTTGTGAAAAGTACTCGTGGTGTGCCCCATGGGGCTGACCCCCAAAATTTGGAGTTAAGGGGGGTGTATGAAGCACGATATTAGCTCTAGGAAACAGCTAAGAGAGAAAGAAGACTTAGGGAGAGCCTTGCCTGTGTGCAGGGGGCTCTGGAGAAAATTGGCCTAGAGCTCTGCACACAGGCAAGAGCTCTGGAGTCTCTGGGGGAGACTTGATATTCTGTTGTAGTTGGGAGCAGAGAGCTCTGGAGAGCTGGGAGCTTTGGGTAGATAGCTGTCACCATTATGGCTCTTGAGACCCGTGGCTAGTGTGTGTGACTGAGTTCCTCAGGTGAACTGTCCTACCGAACTTATATTGTAAGTTATATTCACTTTTGTCAGTTAAGTGTATTCCTTGTCTCACTGCTTGTGTACAATCCCCATTTATCTCAATCCAATCCTGTTCCCAATTATCTTACTGTACAAGGACTTAAAAATAAAACTGTGTTTGAGCGTAATAGTAATATTAACTGTCCCCCCTTATTTCTAATTCTTATTTTATTACTTTATTAAAGTACTTAAGGGTGAGTAGTAGTGTAGAGTTAATGGAAGGTGTTGGTGTAGTTACCAGTGACCTCACATTACCTCCACTTCTGTCATTACCTTCACTTCTGTCATTACCTCCACTTCTGTCATTACCTCCACTTCTGTCATTACCTCCACTTCTGTCATTACCTACACTTCTCGTACTTGATCCTTTCCTTATTCCCTTTTATTCCCATTATTAGTATTTGAATTTATCCTCTTTCCCCCCTTATGACAAAAGACCAAGCCTGCGACCACACAATAAAGAAAAAAGTGAGAATATCTGAACAGTGAAATGTTTAATATCTTGATAGTGATGGTCTTAGTGTAGTGTCAAGACTGAAATACGAGTGATAAGAAGAGTAAATACAGGATATAGACATCTGCTGTGTATTGTACGATATCAAAAAGATACTCCGCTGGGATATCATAGGGCTGCACCGACTGCCATCGCTGCCAGATGCATGATACTCACGTGTATGTGGGAGAGATTTGGTCAGTATTTTCATTTTTTCCAGTGTGTTCCTTTAGTTGCACTACTTTCAGACAGAGGAAGCTATGTCTGAAAGCTGTGCCTCATTAGGTCACATTCTTAGTTACACAAGCAGTTAGTGTGTGTATCTAGTGATCTACATGTGTTTGTAAAAGATTCTGTGCATAATATAATAGTGTAATGGAAATAAGTAAGGACCCCAATGGAAATAAGTAAAGACCCCACTGGAAATAAGTAAGAACCCAAGTGTAAATAAGTTACTTTTACTTTTTTGGGTCATCCTAGGTAATCTGTACATATGGTGCTATGTATGATAATGTATGTAACTGTATTTAGGTGTACCTGTACCTGAATAAACTTACTTATAAGTGAGTTAGGAATAGGAGTGAGAGGAAGCCTCATGTAACTTTTACAGAGGGTGGCGAGTGTACTTGACTCTTGAAACCACTACTGATGCAGGTAATGTAAGATTATTTATCCAACCCCCCACAAGCTCCAATGGGTCATTTCTTTGGAGGTCAAGATCTGATGGTCTTGACCTCCCCATGCACAAATTGTCCTAAGCTGTCTGGGGGATTAGTGTGAAGGGTAATAGAGCTCCATGGTCTCCTGTAGTGTTTTGGAATCTCAGGTTAAAGTGTTGAAGAAGAAGGCTCTACTTCTTCAGGAGGAAAATAGGAGGCTGAAGCTTCGCCTAGATGGATTTGGGAGTGAGTGTGAGATGGGTGGAATCAGTGTGGAGGAAAATGTTACCAGCAGTGAGTTGGAGAGTGACAACCGCTTCAAGTGGAAATTGGACTCCACCACAGGTAGAAGCATAAAGATAAGGAAGGCTAGGTTTCACTGGCCTCATAACACAATTCGGCCATGATCACTGGACCGCTTTCAAGGTCACCTTATTCCTCACAGTTAACACTAATACTTCTGGCAAGTCAAAGTAGGCAGGGAACATCTCACACTCTTAATTGTCTCTGGCTGGCAGGACATTCTCCATACTGGTCGTACAGGTTGGACAGCGAGACAGCATACAGCTGGAGTCCATCCCCATGGCTGGCGTCCTTCCACATCTCCGAGGGTCGCAGCTGGTTCATAATAGGCATTCCTGTCTTGTATACCAGCCAGAATGCCTCATAATCCACTCCAACATTACCACCATCATCTCCACCAAGAGTTTTCTCCAGAGCCCCCTGCACACAGGCAAGGCTCTTCCCAAGTCTTCTCTCTTAGCTGTTTCCTAGAGCTAATATCGTGCTTCATACACCCCTCTTAACTCCAGGTTTTGGGGGTCAGCCCCATGGGGCACACCACGAGTACTTTTCACAAAGAAAAAACTTCTCGAACCACCAGTCCTACGGCGCCAGGAGTCTCCTTACATTTTTAACACTTCCTTGCCAAAGCAAGGATTGTGACAATTTACACTGGTTGGTTAGGTCAACCTGTGACCTCACAAGCACAGTTGACCTACATCAAAATATAAAAACAAAATATAACAACACTAAAATGCCTGAGGCTGTTGCATGACAGCTGAATTTTTTTTCTTTTTGTTATTTTCTTGATCGCTCACTACACAACATTATCAAATCATCACTATCTGGATATTTGCACTTATTTCAGTGTTTTATGGTGTGTACTCACCTATTTGAACTCACCTGTTTGTGGTTGCAGGGGTCGATTCATAGCTCGTGGCCTCTCTTTTCACTGATTCCTACTAGGTCCTCTCTCTCCCTGCTCCATGAGCGTTATGAAACCTCGTCTTAAAACTATGTATGGTTCCTGCCTCCACTACGTCATTTGTTAGACTATTCCACTTCTTCCCAACTCTATGACTAAAGAAATACTTTCTAACATCCCTTTGACTCATCTAAGTCTTCAACTTTAAATTGTGACCCCTTGTTTCTGTGTCCCCTATCTGGAACATCCTGTCTCTGTCCACCTTGTCAATTACTCACAGTATTTTGTATGTCGTTATCATGTCTCCCTTAACCCTCCTGTCCTCCAGTGTTGTCTGGCCAATTTCCCTTAACCTTTCTTCGTAGGACATTCCCCTTAGCTCTGGAACTAGTCTTGTTGCAAACCTTTGCACTTCTTCTAATTTCTTGACGTGCTTGACCAGGTATGCGTTCCAAACTAGTGCTGCATACTCCAGTATTGGCCTGACGTACACGGTGTACAGAGTCTCCAACGATTCCTTACTGAGGTATCGGAACGCTATTCTCAGGTTTGCCAGGAGCCCAAATTGTGCAGCAGTTATCTGGTTGATGTACATCACAGATGTGCTCGGTATTATACTCACCCCAAGATCCTTTTCCTTGAGTGATGTTTGCAGTCTTTGGCCACCTAGCCTATACTCTGTCTGCGGTCTTCTTTGCCCTTCCCCAATCTTCATGACTTTGTATTTGGTGCGGTTAAATTCGAGGAGCCAGTTGTTGGACTAGGCTTGCAGTCTGTCCATGTCTCTTTGTAGTCCTGCCTGATCCTCATCCGATTTAATTTTTCTCATTAACTTCACATCATCTGCAAACAGAGACACTTCTGAGTCTTTCCCTTCCGTCATGTCATTCACATATACCAAAAATAGCACTGGTCCAAGGACTGACCCCTGTGGAACCCCGCTCCTCACAGGCGCCCACTCTAACACCTCATCACGTACCATGACTCGTTATTGACTCCCTGTTAGGTATTCTCTGATCCATTGCAGTGTCCTTCCTGTATTGTGTGCCTGATCCTCTAGCTTTTGCATAATCTCTTGTGAGGATCTGTGACGAAGGCCTGCTTGCAGTTCAAGAAAATGCAATCTATCCACCCCTCTCTCTCGTGTCTTACTTCTGTTTCCTTGTGATAAAACTCCAGTAGGTTTGTGACACAAGATTTTCCTTCCCTGAATCCATGCTGGTTGTCGTTTTTAAGCTTGTTCCGTTCTTGGTGCCCCATCACTCTCCGGATAATCTTCTCCATGACTTTGCATACTATACACGTGAGTGACACTAGTCTGTAGTTTAGTGCCTCGTGTCTGTCTTCTTTCTTAAAAATGGGGTCTTCATTTGCCGTTTTCCATACCTCAGGCATTTGCCCAGTTTCAATGGATGTGTTGAAAATTGTTGTTAGTGGCACACACAGCGTCTCTGCTCCCACGGCTCTGACTCACAGAGAGATTTTGTTTTTTCCCACAGGCTTTGAGGTATGAAGTTCATTTAGCAGCTTCTTCACATCCTCCTCGGTTGTGTATCTCATCCGTGACTTGTTGGTTTATCCCTTGTTGGTGTACCCCCCTGTTCTGACTTTCCAGAGTCCTTTCTGTTTTCACTGTAAATAATTCCTTAAATCTCATGTTGAGCTTCTCATACTTATTGGTCGTTTCTTGTGAGTTGTCCCCCTTCCTTCATCAGCCTGATTACCTGGTCCTTGACTAATGTCTTCCTTCTGATGTGGTTATACAACAGCTTCGCTGGGCCTCCGTCCTTATCTGTGCATGCTCGTTTTTGGCTCTTCGACTAATCTCTTTATTTTCCTGGGTCCTTTGTCTTCTGTACTTTTTCCATTCTCTAGTGCACTTAGTTTTAGCCTCCCTACACCTTTGTGTAAACCAAGGACTCGTTCTGGTCTTCCCATTATTTCTGTTGCAATTGGGAACAAACTTCTCCTCTGCCTCCTTGCATTTTGTTGTCACGTAGTCCATCATTTCGTTTACTGATTTTCATTCCTATTCTCTTTCCCACTGTGTGTACTTACCTAGTTCTTACATAATTGTGGTTGCAGGGGTCGAGTCATAGCTCCTGGCCCCGCCTCTTTATTGGCCTCTACTGGGTCACTCTCCCTGCGCCCTGAGCTTCATCATACCTCTTCTTAAAGCTATGAATGGAACCTGTCTCCACTATATCACTTCCCAAACTATTCCACTTCCTGACAACTCTGTGACTGAAGAAATGCTTCCTAACATTCCTGTGATTCATCTGAGTCTTAAACTTCCAACTGTGTCCCTTTGTTGCCGTGTCCCATCTCTGGAACATTCTGTCTCTGTCCACCTTGTCAATTCCTCTCAGTATTTTATATGTCGTTATCATGTCCTCCCCTATCTCTCCTGTCCTCCAGTGTCGTCAGGTCGATTTCCCTTAACCTCTCTTCGTAGGACATACCCCTTAGCTCCGGGACTAGTCTTGTTGCAAATCTTTGCACTTTCTCTAGTTTCTTTACGTGCTTAGCTAGGTATGGGATGCAAACTGGTGCTGCATACTCCAATATGGGTCTAACGTACTCTTGCCTTGGCCTCCTGCTGTTCTGTGGTGGGTTATACATCACTGCAATTACCACCTTGGGACCTCCAGACTGAAGCGTTCCTACTATGTAATCTCTTGCCTCTCCTCTGTCTCCTCTCTCCAGCTCATCAAAATCCCATCGGTTTTTGATCAGCAGTGCCACTCCTCCATCCCCTCTGTTCCCTCTGTCTTTCCTCAGGATCTGATATCCCGTTGGAAAGATGGCCTCTGTTATCATACCTGTGAGCTTCGTTTCTGTGAGAGCTATGATGCCTCTTTGACTCTTTCGTGCCACTCCTCCCACTTATTTGTTAATCCGTCAGCGTTGGTGTACCATACCTTCAGTTTCCCCTCCAACACTGTGTTTTGGGGGGTCTGTGGGGGTGGGGGACCTGGTAGTGTACTGCGGGATTCTAAAGCGGAGTGTTGGGTGGGGGATTGTGGGTTGTGTTGGGATAGCGTGATCGGTTGTGGGGTTCTGGGGATGGTTCTGTGTGTACTCACCTAATTGTGGTTGCAGGGGTCGAGACTCAGCTCCTGGCCCCGCCTCTGCGCTGCCCGCTACTGGGTATCTGCTCTCCCTGCTCCATGAGCTTTATCATACCTCGTCTTAAAACTGTGTATGGTTCCTGCCTCCACTATGTCTTTCTCTAGACTATTCCACTTCCTGACTACTCTGTGGCTGAAGAAATGCTTCCTAACATCCCTTTGACTCATCTGAGTCTTCAGCTTCCAGTTGTGTCCCCTTGTTTCTGTGTTCCCTCTCTGGAACATCCTGTAACTGTCTACCTTGTCGATTCCCTGCAGTATTTTGTATGTCGTTATCATGTCTCCTCTGACCCTTCTTTCCTCCAGTGTTGTTAGTCCTATTTCCCTCAGCCTTTTTTCATAGGACAGACCCCTGAGTTGTGGAACTAACCTTGTCGCAAACCTTTGCACTTTCTCTAGTTTCTTTATGTGCTTGACCAGGTGTGGGTTCCAGACTGGTGCTGCATATTCTTGTGTGTGTGTGTGTGTGTGTGTCACCTATTTAGTCACCTATCTGTGGTTGCAGGGGTCAACTCACAGCTACTGGACCCGCCTCTTCGCTGGTCGCTACTAGGTCCACTCTCTCCCTGCTCCATGAGTATTATGGTATCTCTTCTTAAAGGTATGTATGGATCATGCCTCCACTACATCACTCATCAAACTGGTCCACTTCCTGACAGCTCTATGACTGAAGAAATACTTCCTAACATCCCTGTAACTCATCTGAGTCTTCAACTTCCAGTTGTGACAGCTTGTTGTTGTGTCCCTTCTCTGAAACATCCTGTTCCTATCCACCTTGTCAATTTCTCTCAGTATTTTATATGTCGTTATCCCTCCTGCCCTGTAGTGTCGTCAGATCGATTTCCCCTAACCTCTCCTAGTAGGATATACCTCTTAGAGCCAGAACTAGTCTTTTTGCAAACCTTTGCACCTTCTTCAAGTTCTTGATGTGCTTGACCAGGTATGGGCTCCATACTGGTGCTGCATGATCCAGTATGGAGCTATTCTTAGGTTTGCCAGGCGCCCATATGCTGCAGCAGTTATTTGGTTGATGTGCGCCTTAGATGTGCTCGGTATTATATTCACTCCATGAACCTTTTCCTTGAGGGAGGTTTTGCAGTCTTTTGCCTCTTAGCCTGTATTCTGTCTCCGGTCTTCTTTGACCTTCTCCAATCTTCATGACTTAGTACTTGGTGAGGTTAAACTCCAAGAACTAGCTGCTGAACCAGGCTTGCAGCCTGTACAGATTCCTTTGTAGTCCCACCTGATCCTCAACCGATTTAATTCTTCACATTAGCTTCACTTAGTTTGCAAACAGGGACACCTCAAAATCTATCCTTTCTGTCATGTCATTCATATATACCTGAAATACCAACGGTTCTAGGACTGACCACTGTGGAACCCCGCTCTTCACAGGTGCCCATTCGGACACCTCGTCACGTATCATGACTCGCTGTCTCCTTTCTGTTAGGTATTCTCTGATCCTGCTATTCCTGCCTGCTCCCGTAGCTTTTTCACTAATCTCTTGTGTGGAACTGTGTCGAAAGCCCTCTTACAGTTCAGTCAACCCACCACTCTCTTCCTTATCTTACTTCTGTCACTTTGTCGTAAAACTCCAGTAAGTTTGTGACACATTATTTCTTCAATAATGGGACTACATTTGCTGTCTTCCACACCTTAGTTGCCTTGTTTCGATAGATGTGTTGAAAATTGTTGCTAGTGGCACACACAGTGCCTCTGCTCCCTCTCTCAGGACCCACTGAGAGATGTCCAGTACCACCGCCTTTGAGGTATCTAGTTCACTTAGCAGCCTCTTCACTTCCTCCTCTGTTGTGTGTATTGTGTACTGCACTTATTAGTGTACCCCACTATTCCGGCTTTCTGGAGTCCTTTCTGTCTCCATTGAAAATACTTCCTTAAATCTTGTGTTGAGCTCTTCACATACTTCTCTGTCGTTTCATGTGATCTTTCCGCCTTCCTTCCTCAGCCTGATTACCTGGTCCTTGACTGTTGTTTTCCTCCTGATGTGGCTGTACAACAGCTTCGCGTCAGATTTGGCTTTTGATTCTATGTCATTTTCTTATTGCAGCTGGGCCTTCCTCCTTATCTATGCATATTAGTTTTTGGCTCTTCGGCAAATCTCCCTATTTTCCTGGTCCTTTGTCTTTTATATTTTTTCCATTCTCTGGCGCAGTTAGTTTTGGCCTCTCTACATCTTTGGGCGAACCAAGGACTCGTTCTTGTCTTCCCATTGTTTCTGTTGTTCTTGGGTTCGAACCTCTCCTCTGCCTTTTTGCATTTTGTTGTCACGTGCTCCATCATTTTATTTACCGATTTTTCCCACCAGCTCTCTTTTCCACTGTCCTTGGGGATCGATCTCGGCCAATCACCTTAAACCTTTAATAACCCAATAAAAAGCTGCTATGCGGATGGTCACCAACTCCTGCGCCAGACAGCACACCCCTCCACTCTTCAAGAGCTTGAACTTACTTAATATACAAAATATACACTCATATTATTGAGCCTTCTATGTATAGAGAACATTAAACTCCAATATAAACCTTCTGCTCAAACTTCTTGATAATTACAACAGAACCCACAGGCATAACACAAGGCACAAATCACTCTTTGACATCCCTTGTGCCCGTCTCACTCTACGCAAAAATGCAATGCACATAAAGGGCCCGAATATCTGGAATTCATTACCCGAACCAGCAAAATGTCTCCAGCCCTCAGCCAAATTTAGGGCTAAATTTAAAAATCATCTCATCTTTCTTTTTTTTTTTTTAACACATCGGCCGATTCCCACCAAGACAAGGTGGCCCGAAAAAGAAAAACGTTCATCATCATTCACTCAATCACTGTCTTGCCAGAGGGGTGCTTTACACCACAGTTACAAAACTGCAACATTAACACCCTTTCTTCAGAGTGCAGACACTGTACTTCCCATCTCCAGGACTCAAGTCCGGCTTGCCGTTTTCCCTGAATCCCTTCATAAATGTTACTTTGCTCACACTCCAACAGCACGTCAAGTATTAAAAACCATTTGTCTCCATTCACTCCTATCAAATTCGCTCACGCATGCTTGCTGGAAATCTAAGCCCCTCGCACGCAAAACCTCCTTTACCCCCTCCCTCCAACCTTTCCTAGGCCGACCCCTACCCCGCCTTCCCTCCACTACAGATTTATACACTCTCGAAGTCATTCTGTTTCGTTCCATTCTCTCTACGTGTCCGAGCCACCTCAACAACCCCTCCTCAGCCCTCTGGATAATAGTTTTGGTAATCCCGCACCTCCTCCTAATTTCCAAACTCTGAATTCTCTGCATTATATTCACACCACACATTGACCTCAGACATTATTAACCAAACACTATGCTAAGCCACCTAACCAGTGTGAAGCAACTCTCTCAAATATTTTATGACCTCAAATCATTTAAAACATTAATACATACTTAAAATAATGCTGTTGTACCATTACTAATTGGTCTTCTTGTAATATTGTTATTAATTATGGACTACACCATAACTTTAAAACTTTAGACTACCTCACATTAGAAATAAGATAAAATAATGAATATACTTAAAAACTAACCATTGTTAACCAGTCTAGACTTAAGTAGTCCTTAAATATTAGGATTAGTCTGCTCGAAATGCCCCGGCATGATAGTGGCTTTTTTGTACTTAACTAATTATGAAATGTAATTACACATGACCTTTGCAAAGAAATAAATTTTGACATTGACTGAACCTCATGCAGGAAATTTCTCATGCCTATGTAGTCCTCTATTTTGTAATTTGGCTTCTCCCATCCTACTCATCTTCCTTCCCTCTCCACCTGTAATTCTACCATATATTCGAAGCTCAGAACCACATGATCACTTGCTCCAAGGGGCCTTTCATATGTGTTGTCCTCAATGTCTGAACTATTCAAGGTGAATATGAGGTCCAGTCTTGCTGGTTCATCCTCTCCTCTCCTCCTCTCTCTCTCTCTCTTTCTTAGTGTTCGTAACATGTTGGTGTATGAGGTTTTTCCAGTACCACCTTCATCATCTTGGCCCTCCACGTTTCTGGTCCTCTGTGTGGTTCTAGGATTTGCCAATCATTTTATGATTGGAATCACTCACAAATAGTAACTTTGCCTTGCCCATGTGGGCCCTTCTGGCTACCTCAGCTAGCGTATCAACACATTATCATCATATTCTTGTCTTGGCCTCCTGCTGTTCTGTGGTGGGTTGTACATCAGTGCAATCACTACCTTGAGACCCTAGTCTGAAGTGTTCCTACTATGTAGTCTCTTGATTCCCCTCTGTCCCCTCCTTGTGTGTGTGTTGTGTATTCAGAAATGTTCTGCATTCCTGTGCTGTAATGAGTGGTTATTTGAGTTACAGGAGTGTGCAGATTAATTGGGACAGGAGTAAATTTTGTGATTATCCTTACCTTTGATATACCTTTGAAGAGTTTCGAGAGTATCTACTCTCTGAGCCCGGCCATGGGCCAGGCTCGTCTGGTGCTTGCCTGGTCAACCAGGCTGTTGCTGCTGGAGGCCCGCTGCCCCACATATCCATCACAGCCTGGTTGATCTGGCACCTGGTGAAGATATTTGTCCAGTTTCCTCTTGAAGGCTTCTACACTGGTTCCAGCCGTGTTTCAGATATCTTCTGGTAAGATGTTGAATAGTCTGGGACCCCGGATGTTAATACAGTGCTCCCGTATTGTCCCCACCGCACCCCTGCTCCTCACTGGGTTTATTTTACACTTTCTCCCATATCTCTCACTCCAGTATGTTGTTATGGCAGTGTGCAGATTTGGGACCAGACCCTCAAGTACTTTCCATGTATATATTATCATGTATCTCTCTCTCCTCCGCTCCAATGAGTACATGTTCATCCCATAATATATCTTAGTCTCTGGCCTAATTAACGTAGTTTGGGTTCTTTTCTTTTCAGAAGAGTTTGCTACCGACTTCTGGCAACCATCCAGCAGTGTTACCCTGCAACTGTCGTCAGTGCTACAATAGCTGTTGTCCTGTAAGACAATTTCTGCAAGTGTGCTCCATGAGTTAACTTGGTTCGCAAATTTCTCCTCTTCCATTCATTATTACTGTTGAAATTTATGACGGATGTTTCACCTAGAAAGAGTGCTAGTGTTATAGCTCTTAGAAAACCTGCTGATTTAAGTATCAGACAGATCGCCGAAAATTTGAGCCTAATAAAGTCAACTGTTGGTTGAATTCTGAAGAGAAATGGCGACACTAGTGCTTATGGAGCACTGCGTCGAGGAAGATGTGGAAGACAACGCAAGACAACGCATCACAGTGACAAGGTGTGAAGGATCCTAAGAAAACCAGCAAAAATCTACAGGGAGATTTGGCTTCAGCTGCGTAAATGTTGATTCTTCAACTGTACGACGAAGGCTCCTTGAAGTTAGAACTGCCAGAAGGCCGGTAAAAAACAAACGATTATATTGACTGTTGCTATGAAGAAAAAAATGACTGCGGTGGGCACTCTATCAAAAGTGATGGACGAGACAAGTTATATTTTCAGATGAGGCGCATTTTGAAGTACACGGGTACAGATAGGGAGGCAAAGGTGAACCTCTTCAGAATGGAAGCATTCAACAAGCGCCAAAACCCACCTAAGATGAAGACCCTGGACGGTTTGTTATTGTTGAGGGAATGATGAACAATGACAAATACAAGGCAATCCTGGCAACTCATTTGCTTCCCATTGTGGATAGAGACTTTCCTGATGGAGAAGACATTTTCCAGCAGGTTCTTGCTCCATGTCATGTTTCCAGAAAAATGCTGACATTATTCGAAGTGAGTGGGCTAAGCATTCTAAAGTGGCCTGGAAACTCTCCTGACCCCAACCCATTTTAGAATCTATTGGCAATAACTAAACGCAGGATCGCAAAACAGGACTGTTCAACTGTGGAGAAGCTAATTGCTGCTGTTACTAGGACCTGGTACCACGATGAAGAACTTGCAAAATGTGTTCAGCATTGGTCGATTCTACGTCAAAGACTGTAGCAATGCTTATAAAAGCATAGTACTATAGTCATATATCTTATTAAATCAATTATCTCTCATATCATTACCGAGTATTTTTCAAATAAATATTAATTTTCCAAATAAATGTCTTATTTCACTACATTCCCAATTAATATGCACAATGTAGCAATTGCATCTGCTCGAAAAATGACAGGATGGATAATGAGAACCTTCAAAACCAGGGATGCCAAGCCCATGTTGACACTTTACAGATCGCTTGTTCTATCTAGGCTGGAATATTGCTGCACACTAACTGCACCTTTCAAGGCGGGTGAAATTGCTGACCTTGAAAATGTGCAGAGAACCTTCACCGCACGCATTAGTGCGATAAACCACCTCAACTACTGGGAACGCTTGAAGTTCCTAAACCTGTACTCTCTAGAACGCAGGCGGGAGAGATACATTATTATATACACATGGAAAATTCTCGAGGGCTTAGTACCAAACTTGCCCACAAAAATCACTCCCTACGAAAGCAAAAGACTCGGCAGGCGATGTAACATCCCCCCAATGAAGAGCAGTGGTGCCACTAGCACGTTGAGGGACAACATAATAAGTGTGAGGGGCCCAAGATTGTTCAACTGCCTCCCAGCATACATCATGGGGATTACCAACAAGCCCCTGGCTGTCTTCAAGCAGGCACTGGACAGGCACCTCAAGTCGGTACCTGATCAGCCGGGCTGTGGTTCGTACGTTGGACTGCGTGCGGCCAGCAGTAACAGCCTGGTTGATCAGGCTCTGGTCCAACAGGAGGCCTGGTCACAGACCGGGCCGCGGGGGCGTTGACCCCTGGAATTCTCTCCAGGTAGACTCCTGTACTGTCGCCTTGAACCAGTCTGGCCATCCTCCTCTGACCTCTCTTATTAACAAGTGTTTCTCGCTCACAGACCTGCCTCTCACTACATCTTTTGTTTTTCATGTCATTCTCTGCAAACTCTACAGATTGTTGTGAGTGAAAAACCCAGGAGATCAACAGTTTCTAAAAAACTCAAACCACGCCGTCGATCACCAACAATCATTAATGGTCAAAATCCTTTCTTCCACATCCTGAGATTTGGTCTGGATAATAACTTAACCTCTTGACCATGTCTGTATGCTCTTAGGCACTGAGGTGCTGCCACGTGATTCGCTGATTAGATATTTGCCTTGATAAGCTGGTGTACAGGTGTACCTGATAAAGTGCCACTGAGTGTACATTGGCGACAAAGCTAAATACCTGGCGAGTATGTGAGCACGATATGCTAGCTCACATTGTGGACATGTACTCGAAAGTAATCCATGCTTGTATACCTACCAATATAACTTTTTGTAATCTGATAACTTTTGCGAGTTTTGGGGCAGGTCAGGGATATGCTAGTGAACTCACATAACAACGGCCACATAAAATGAAACTTTATTGTCCACTCATTGATCCATGAAAGTCTTCACCTTGTGACCCACAAGGTTATCTTATTTTCCTTATTCTTCACCTCTTGATCACTTGCTTGAGACTATATACAGTAAATGACCCTGCATCTTCACTCAGCTTTCACATCTGATCACTTTCTTCTATATCCATTTAACCAGTTTACTTTCCACTATACTTTTACTAACAAACTCTTTAAAATTTAGATTGTAATGTGATCATGATCTCATCCAGACTGACGCGTCCTCTGGTTAATCCTCAGTCTTCGACATACCTATCCTTCTTTATCTTATAAAACGCTTTTAACCACGTGTAATTATGCAACAATGTCACTATTATTAGCTGTTTCTTTAATTGCTTTTGCTTCTAGAGCACTTTAATAACACACTTTGTAAAAATCACACTTCAGAGGAACGATAGACTCGCGATAACTGCCAGAAAAAAGCGGACGAATGAGGGTTTTCTGGCGTGGGGTGCGTGTGTACTCACCTAATTGTTGCAGGGGTCGAGTCTCGGTAATGGCCCCGCTACTTTGCTGGCTGCTGCTAGTTTCACTCTCTCCTGGCTGCGTGAGCCCTATCATACCTTTTATTAAAAGTGTGTATGGATTTTACCTCTGCCACTTCTCTGTCTAGATCGTTCCACTTCCTATATCAAATGTCTTTTTGCAGTCGACAGATATACAGTCCACCCAACCCTCTCTCTCCTGACTATCTTTCGTTACCTTATCATACAACTATAGCAAACATTTAAGACAGGGTTTATCATCTGGAAAACCGTTTTGGTTTGGGTCCTTTGCCTTCTACACTTCTTCCATTCTCTAGCGCACTTAGTTTTAGCCTCTATACACCTTTGGCCTTCTCATTATTTATGTTACCCTTAGGTACAAACCTCTCCTCAGCTTCCTTGCATATTGCTGTCACATATTCTATCATCTCATTTACTGATTTCCCTGCCAGTTCTCTGTCCCACTGAGAAATTCCTCACGCCTGTGTAGTCCCTTTTCTTGCAGTTTGGCTTCATTCTTACTGCCCTTCCTGCTTCCCTCTCCACTTTTAACTCAACTATGTATTCGTATCTTAGAACCAATTGATCACTAGCTCCAAGGGGCCTTTCATATGTGATATCCTCAGTATCTGCACTTCTCTTGCTGGATCATCCTCCTGCTGGTTTATCCTTTCCTCTCTCTCTGGTAGTGTCCCTAACGTGCTGATACATGAGGTTTTTCCAGTACTACCTCCATTATCTTAGCCCTTCACGTTTCTGAGCCTCCATGTGGCTCCACGTTTTCCCAGTAGATTTCTTTGTGATTGAAGTCACCCACAACAAGTTGGTGACTTCAATCACACTTCAGCCAGTGTGTCAACCAATCTCTCTATTAATCTCATTATAGTCTTGCCTTGGCCTCCTGCTTTTCTGTGGTAGGTTATACATCACTGCAATCAACACCTTGGGACCTCGAGTCTGAAGTGTTCCTATTATGTAGTCCCTTGCTTCTATGTCTCCTCTGTCTAACTCCTCAAAATCCCACTGGTTTTTGATAGGCAGTGCCACTCCTCCACCCTCTCCGTTCTCTCTGTCTTTCCTCAGGATCTGATATCCAGTTGGAAAGATGGCGTCTGTACTCACCTAACTTTACTCACCTAATTGTGGTTGCAGGGGTCGATTCATAGCTCCTGGCTCCGCCTCTTCACTGGTCGCCATTAGGTCACTCTTCCTGCTCCATGAGTTTTATCATATCTCTTCTTAAAGATATATATGGATCCTGCCTTCACTACATCATTTCCCAGACTATTCCACTTCCTGACAACTCTGTGACTGAAGAAATACTTCCTAACATCCCTGTGATTAATTTGAGTCTTCAACTTCCAACTGTGACCCCTTGTTGCTGTGTCCTATCTCTGGAACATCCTGTGTGTGTACTCACCTATTTGTGGTTGCAGAGGTCGAGTCATTGCTCCTGGCCCCGCCTTTTCACTGATTGCTACTAGGTCCTCTCTCTCCCTGCTCCATGAGCTATATCAAACCTCGTCTTAAAACTATGTATGGTTCCTGCCTCTACTACGTCACTTTCTAGGCTATTCCACTTCCTGACAACTCTATGACTGAAGAAATAATTCCTAACATCCCTTTGACTCATAGGAGTCTTCAACTTCCAATTGTGACCCTTGTTTATGTGTCCCATCTCTGGAACATCTTGTCTCTGTCCACCTTATCTATTCCTCGCAGTATTTTATATGTCGTTATCATGTCTCGCCTAACCCTCCTGTCCTCTAGTGTCGTCAGACCGATTTCCCTTAACCTTTCTTCGTAGGACAATTCCCTTAGCTCTGGGACTAGTCTTGTTGCAAACTTTTGCACTTTCTCTAATTTCTTGACGTGTTTGACCAGGTGTGGGTTCCAAACTGGTGCTGCATACTCCAGTATGGGCCTGACGTATATGGTGTACAGAGTCTTGAACGATTCCTTAGTGAGGTATTGGAACGCTATTCTTAGGTTTGCCAGCCGCCCGTATGCTGAAGCAGTTATCTGATTGATGTATGCCTCAGGAGATGTGCTCGGTATTATACTCACCCCAAGATCTTTTTCCTTGAGTGAGGTTTGCAGTCTTTGGCCACCTAGACTATACTCTGTCTGCGGTCTTCTTTGCCCTTCCCCGATCTTCATGACTTTACATTTGTCAGCATTAAATTCAAGGAGCCAGTTACTGGACCAGGCTTGTAGCCTGTCCAGGTCTCTTTGTAGTCCTACCTGATCCTCGACTGATTTAATTCTTCTCATTAACTTCACGTCATCTGCAAACAGGGACACTTCTGAGTCTATCCCTTCCGTTATATCATTCACATATACAAAAAACAGTACAGGTCCTAGGACTGACCCCTCTGATACCTCGTCACGTACCATGACTCGTTGTTGCCTCCCTGTCAGATATTCTCTGATCCATTGCAGTGCCTTTCCTGTTACGTGTGCCTGATCCTCTAACTTTTGCATTAACCTCTTGTGAGGAACTGTGTCGAACGCCTTCTTGCAGTCCAAGAAAATGCAGTCTATCAACACCTCTCTCTCATGTCTTACTTCTGTTACCTTGTAATAATATTGGTAGAATTACCGACAATATGTTAAGTAAAAGGACACAAATGCAACTAATGTGACATTTTATTGTGGCAACGTTTCGCTCTCCAGGAGCTTTCTCAAGCCGTTACAAGCGATAATGGACATAGTGGGTTTATATATACTCTCAAAGTGAGGTGAAATACTAGTGGTGGTAGTAGTAGTGATATTAGTAGTAGTAGTAGTAATACAATAAGGTAGAACAATCAATATGCACATGAGTAAAAGGTGATAAAACAAATACTATCCCTGTCAGATATTCTCTGATCCATTGCAGTGCCTTTCCTGTTACGTGTGTGTGTGTGTGTGTGTGTGTGTGTGTGTGTGTGTGACTGCTGTATCAGGATCATTTCATTACGTCACTTAAGTTCACAGTTCACTGTACACTTGTTGACTTCACTTACACCTCTTCATTTCTCCTCGTTGGCATCTCTTTTATCTCTTTATTTCTTTAACTTCGGAAACGGCGAAGAAATATTAAGAGAGAGTGCTGAGAGGAGCAGCCAAGCTCGTTCCATTATTATTATTACTATTATTCTCATTATTTTATTCTTATTCAAATTCTTATTATTATTTTTATTCTATATTTATTATTATTAATATTATCCTTATTTCATTATTATTATTATTATTATTATTATTATTATTATTATTTTATCATATTCTTAGGGAAGCGCTAAATTCGAAGGAGGTCAAACCGTGCCTGGTTCCTGTGGAATGAAAGTTAACGGGTTTGATACAAAGAGGACGATTATTATTATTATTATAATCAAGGGGGAAGCACTAAACCCGTAGAATTCTACAGCGCTTGTGAGGGGGGATGTGGAAGGTATTCAGGCTTAATTCAGGGAACTGGAGCACAGATCCAATTCTCTAGATCAAGAGCCCTTGACCAGCGTCAAGGAGCCTCCCTTGAGGGGACAAACAGAAGGAGACGCTGACATTCTCTGCATCATGATCACTTTACCGGTCACCTGTTATGGTCCATAATGTAGGAAGATAGTGATAAATTATTTATTCGCATCCTCACGGGTTTAACGAGAGAGAGAGAGAGAGATAGAGACAGACAGACACAGAGACAAAGAGAGAGAGAGAGAGAGGTGGTAGTCGTAAGAGTTTTTCTCACTGACCTACCACGTGCTGATAACATCGTTCAGTTATATTCCATGAGGACGTCTAAGGTATATCTTCACCTTATCTTGCTACTCTCTTATCTAAAGTTTATTCAAGACTACACAAAGGTCGCATCTGGTGACTGTACTCACCTAATTGTACTCACCTAATTGTGGTTGCAGGGGTCGAGACTCAACTCCTGGCCCCGCCTCTTCGCTGTCCGCTACTGGGTCTCTGCTCTCCCTGCTCCATGAGCTTTATCATACCTCGTCTTAAAACTGTGTATGGTTCCTGCCTCCACAAGTGGCGTTCCACAGGGATCTGTTTTGGGCCCGTTGTTGTTTATAATATATATAAATGACCTTGATGAGGGAATTACTAGTGATATGAGCAAATTCGCTGATGACACGAAGATAGGTAGGATAATCGATTCAGACGTAGATGTCACGGAACTTCAGGAGGATTTAGACAAACTCAATTCCTGGTCAGAAAAATGGCAGATGCAGTTCAATGTAGATAAATGCAAAGTTCTAAAGCTCGGGAATGTTCATAACCCTAGCACCTACCAGCTTAATAATGTTGAACTCAGCCGTACAGAATGCGAAAAGGATTTGGGGGTTATGGTAAGCAGCAACCTCAAACCATGTCAGCAATGCCTAAGCGTAAGAAATAAAGCAAATAGATTACTGGGATTTATATCAAGAAGTGTAAGCAACAGAAGTCCAGCGGTTATATTACAGCTTTATACATCATTAGTAAGGCCTCACCTAGATTACGCAGCTCAGTTCTGGTCTCCATTTTACAGAATGGATATAAATTCGTTAGAAAACATTCAGCGACGAATGACAAAGTTAATTCATAGCATTAGAAATCTTCCGTATGAAGAAAGATTGAAGACCCTTAAATTACATTCACTTGTAAGACGAAGAATGAGGGGAGACATGATCGAGGTATATACGTGGAAGATGGGTATTAATAAGGAGGATATAAATAAGGTCTTGAGGATATCTCTCGAAGAGAGAACCCGCAATAATGGATTCAAATTGGATAAGTTTAGATTTAGAAAGGATATAGGAAAATATTGGTTTGGAAATAGGGTAGTTGATGAGTGGAACAGTCTGCCTAGTAGGGTCATTGAAGCTAGGACCTTGGGTAGTTTCAAATTTAGATTGGATAAATACATGAGTGAGAGGGGTTGGATTTGAGTGGGACTCGCACTTGAGTTAATAGAATCATCAAAGCTTATTTCTTGGGTAAAATTGAAAATTAGGTTGGGCATTTATTCTGTTAGTGGGATGGATTGTGAAGGACATGCCTAGTATGGGCCAACAGGCCTGCTGCAGTGTTCCTCCTTTCTTATGTTCTTATGTTCTTATATCTTTCTCAAGACTATTCCACTTCCTGACTACTCTGTGGCTGAAGAAATGCTTCCTAACATCCCTTTGACTCATCTGAGTCTTCAGCTTCCAGTTGTGTCCCCTTGTTTCTGTGTTCCCTCTCTGGAACATCCAATCACTGTCTACCTTGTCGATTCCCCGCAGTATTTTGTATGTCGTTATCATGTCTCCTCTGACCCTTCTTTCCTCCAGTGTTGTTAGTCCTATTTCCCTCAACCTTTCTTCATAGGACAGTGTGTGTGTGTGTGTGTGTGTGTGTGTGTGTGTGTGTGTGTGTGTGTGTGTGTGTACTCACCTAATTGTGGTTGCAGGGGTCGATACTCAGCTCCTGGCCCCCGCCTCTTCGCTGTCTGCTACTGAGTCTCTGCTCTCCCTGCTCCATGAGCTTTATCATACCTTGTCTTAAAACTATGTATGGTTACTGCCTCCACTATATCTTTCTCTAGTCCATTCCACTTCCTGACTACTCTGTGGCTGAAGAAATGTTTCCTGACATCCCTTTGACTCATCTGAGTCTTCAGCTTCCAGTTGTGTCCCCTTGTTTCTGTGTTCCCTCTCTGAAACAACCTGTCACTATCTACCTTGTCAATTCCCCGCAGTATTTTGTATGTCGTTATCATGTCTCCTCTGACCCTTCTTTCCTCCAGTGTTGTTAGTCCTATTTCCATCAATCTTTCTTCATAAGACAGACCCCTGAGTTGTGGAACTAACCTTGTCGCAAACCTTTGCACTTTCTCTAGTTTCCTTACGTGCTTGACCAGGTTTGGGTTCCAGACTGGTGCTGCATATTCTAGTATGGGCCTGACGTATACGGCATACAGTGTCTTGAACGATTCCTTGTTAAGGTAACGGAACGCTAATCTAAGGTTTGCCAGACGCCCATATGCTGCCGCAGTTATCTGGTTGATGTGTGCCTCCGGAGACGTGCTTGGCGTTATACTCACTCCAAGGTCTTTCTCCTTTGCCGAGGTTTGTAGCCTTTGTCCGCCTAGCTTGTACTCTGTCAGCGGTCTTCTTTGCCCTTCTCCGATCCTCATGACTTTGCATTTGGAGGGATTGAATTCGAGAAGCCAACTGCTAGACCAGATGTCGAGCTTGTCCAGGTCTGTTTGCAGCCCTGCCTGGTCCTCTTCCGATGTGATTCTCCTCATTATTTTCACATCATCCGCGAATAGAGACACTTCTGAGTCTATCCCGTCCGTCATGTCATTTACATATACCAGGAATAACACTGGTCCTAGGACTGACCCCTGCTGTACACCGCTCGTCACAGGCGCCCACTGTGATACCTCACCAATCACCATGACCCGTTGTTGCCTCCCTTTGAGGTATTCCCTGATCCATTCCAGTGCCCTTCCTGTTATACCTGCTTGTTCTTCCAACTTCTTTACTAATCTCATGTGAGGAACTGTGTCGAAGGCCTTCCTGCAGTCCAGGAAAATGCAATCAACCCACCCTTCTCTCTCCTGCCTTACCTCTGTTACTTTATCATAGAACTCTAGGAGGTTTGTTACACAGGATTTGCCTTCCCGGAATCCGTGCTGTCTGGTGTTTATTATCCTGTTCCGCTCAAGGTGTTCCACCATTCTTTTCCTGATGATTTTCTCCAGGACTTTGCACACTATACACGTGTGTGTGTGTGTGTGTGTGTGTGTGTGTGCGCGCGCACGTGTGTGTAGTCATCCATTTGTGGTTACAGGGTCAATTCACAGCCCCTGGACCCGCCTCTTCGCTAATCTCTACTGGGTCCACTTTTTTCCTGCTCCTAGAGACTTATCGTACCTAACTCACGAAATCGTAATGACACGATTGCAAACAAACCATACCACGGGTGGGGTTCGAACCCGCGGTATGGCTTATCGTACCTATTTTTAAACCTATGTATAGATCCTGCTTCCACTTAATGACAACTTCAAGACTGAAGAAGTACTTCCTAACATCATATGACTCATCTGAGTTTGTAACTTCAAGTTGTGTCCCCTTGTTCCTGTGTCCCATATCTGAAATATTTTGGCCCTGTCCACCTCGTTAATCCCTCTCAGTATTTTATTCGTCGTTTTCATGTCCCTCCCATCCCTCCTGTCCTCCAGTGTCGTCAGGTTGAGTTCCCTTAACCTCTCCTCGTAGGGTATCCCCTTTAGCTATGGGATTAGTCTTGTTACGAACTTTTGCACTTTCTTGACGTGTTTGGCCAAGTGAGGGTTCCAGACCGGTGCGGCATACTCTTTTATGGGCCTAACGTACACGGTGTACAGTGTCGTGAATGACTTCATACTTAGATGTCGAAACGTTATTCTTAGGCTCGCTAGGCTCCCATATGCTGCAGCGGTTATTTGATTCATGTGAGTCTCAGGAGATGAGCTCGATATGGTGCTCACCAGAAGATCCTTTTCCTTGAGTGAGTTTTGCAGCCTTTGACCCCTATTGGCTGTCCTCTATCTGCAGTCTTATTCGTAATTCCTCAAGCTTCATGACTTTACACTTGGAGGGGTTAAACTCCATGAGCCATTTGTCAGACCCGGCATGAAGCATGTCCAGATCCCCTCGTAGATTTACTTGATCCTCGTCCACTTGTATTCTCATTAGTTCACAATGTGAACAGGTACACTTCTGAGTCTATTAGTCTTGTTATTTTACAGCTCTATACATAAGAACATAAGAACTTAAGAAAGGAGGAACACTGCAGCAGGCCTGTTGGCCCATACTAGGCATGTCCTTCACAATCCGTCCCACTAACAGAACACTTGCTCAACCCAATTTTCAATGCTACCCAAGAAATAAGCTTTGACAATTCCATTCACTCATGTGCGAGTCCCACTCAAATCCAACCTAAATTTGAAACTACCCAAGGTCCTAGCTTCAATAACCCTACTAGGCAGACTGTTCCACTCATCAACTACCTTATTTCCAAACCAAAACTTTCCTATATCCTTTCTAAATCTAAACTTATCTATGTTAAGTAAAAGGACACAAATGCAACTAATGTGACATTTTATTGTGGCAACGTTTCGCTCTCCAGGAGCTTTCTCAAGCCGTTACAAGCGATACATGGACACAGTGGGCTATTATATACTCTCAAAGTGAGGTGAAATACTAGTGGTGGTCGAAGTAGTAGTGATATAAGTAGTAGTAGTAGTAGTAGTAGTAGTAGTAGTAGTAGTAGTAGTAGTAATACAATAAGGTAGAACAATCAATATGCACATGAGTAAAAGGTGATAAAACAAATACTTGGGTAGTATAACAATAGGTTAGACAATTTTTTTTTTTTTTTGCTGGAGGTTGAAATATAGAAGGCCTGTAGGAGTGTTCCACATCTACGATGTGCTTGTGTTGAATTAGCAGGAGAGACTATGTGATGGTAGGGTTAACTGTTTTCAGGAGGATTCTTGCTAAGACTTCAGAGATGGTGAAGCTGCCTCTGTTTTGTTTAATTGTGTTAGAAACAGAGATAAGTGCTGATTCAAGGCATTTGCGTCTACGGAAATTAGTTTCTTTGATTACTTGCCTATTCCTTGGGCACGACCTACTTCCACATTGAACAAATGTGACACCTCCTACAACTGCTGCACCTCTCCTGTCTACAGTATATAAGCTTCCTCCGCTCATATGCTGTTATTCTATTCAAGATTGATGGACTGACAACATCGACTCAAGATTGAGGGACTGACAACCTCACACTCCTCCTGTTCTTCACGATTCTCCTTTGTATGGACTGATGAAGCCACTGTGTGGCGAAACGTTTCCTCAATGAAGATACCCAAGTGTTGCATATGTGTCTAATTTACCGTCCTAGCCTCTATCACCCTAATCGGAAGATTGTTCCACGCATCTACAACTCTGTTCGAAAACCAGTACTTGCCTATGTCCTTTCTAAATCTAAATTTATCCAATTTAAATCCGTTATTTCTGGTTCTTACTTGGTTCGATATCCTCAGTATTTTATTAATATCTCCTTTGTTTATGCCCATCATCCACTTGTACACCTCGATGATATCTCCCCTCATTCTACGTCTCTCCAGAGAGTGGAGATTCAATGCTCTAAGTCTATCTTCATACGGGAGATTTCTTATACTGTAAATCATTTTAGTCATTCTTCTTTGTATGTTCTCCAATGAATCTATATCCATCCTGTAGTAAGGAGACCAAAACTGAGCTGCATAATCCAAATGAGGTCTCACTAGTGATGTATAGAGCTGTAAAATAACTTTTGGACTTCTGTTGCTTATACTTCTTGAAATAAATCCTAGTAATCTGTTAGCCTTATTGCGCACACTTAGGCACTGTTGTCTTGGCTTTAGATTTCTGCTTACCATGACTCCCAAGTCTTTTTCACATTCTGTATGATCAAGCTCAACTTAGAACTTTGCATTTATCTACATTGAACTGCATCTGCCATTTTTCTGACCAGGAATTGAGTTTGTCTAAATCCTCCTGAAGTTCCGTGACATCTACGTCTGAATCGATTATCCTACCTATCTTCGTGTCATCAGCGAATTTGCTCATATCACTAGTAATTCCCTCGTCAAGGTCATTTATATATATTATAAACAACAACGGGCCCAAAACCGATCCCTGTGGAACGCCACTTGTTACAGATCCCCACTCAGATTTAACCCCATTAATGCACACCCTCTGCTTCCTATTGGTGAGCCATGACTCGATCCATGAAAACAATGCCATGAGCAGCCACTTTCTTTAACAGTCTCTGATGTGGTACTCTATCAAAAGCCTTACTAAAATCCAAATAAACAATATCGAATTCTTTATCATGATCAACTGCCTCAAAAGCCTTACTGAAAAAAGTTAATAAATTAGTTAGGCAGGAACGGCCCCTGGTGAATCCATGTTGAGTATCATTAATCAAATTATGCCTATCGAGATGGCTTCTTATGTTATCAGCTATAATCGACTCTAATAATTTGCCTACAATTGATGTTAGACTTATTGGGCGGTAATTTGATGGTAACGACTTGTCCCCTGCTTTAAAAATAGGAATTACATTAGCCATCTTCCACGTATCAGACACTACACCTGTTTGAAGAGATAGGTTAAAAATGTTAGTTAAGGGTTCACATATTTCCATATATTTGTCCAATCTCTTTTTAAAGCTACCCAAGGTCCTAGCCTCAATCACTCTATTCGGAAGATTGTTCCACGCATCCACAACTCTTTGAAAACCAGTACTTACCTATGTCTTTTCTAAATCTAAATTTATTCAACTTAAATCCATTATTTCTGGCTCTTACCTAGTTTGACACCATAGGGTATTTAAAAAATAACAGGAGTAAAATATATAACTTATTCTATATTAAGTAGGCTTTCAAATATAAGGGAAATTATTAGAAAATTAAGAGTTGCTGGTAAATATACGAGGTCAAGCATAAAATATTGTACCGAAGCAGTTGAAATTTACGCAAACTAAAACGCAAAAATATATTATAAAATAAGACATCACCTTTTATTTTACTTTCAAGATTGGAATAGACAGTTACAAATCTAATCAATGCATGATACAGTACTGATACAACACGATTTTGTTTATATAAAAAAACTGTAATGCCGGCAGTTTGTTTTAATAAATGTTTAAATCTATATGCCATACCAAATGCAAATGATGCCCAGCCCTTCTAAGGCAGGGTAGTTGCCAAAGCTGGAGCTTAGCTTCTCCCTAAGAGTCCCGTGCGGGTGGGGAATGTGGCTAGGCCTGGGGACAGTTGGTCCCAATGATGAGGGGGTACTTGTCCCTCCTCCCATGGGAGACATAGGTCTCAGATACTCCCACGATGGAGCCGAGCCGGGTCGCCATCTGGAATAGACCCGGGCCGGGAGAATTCCCGGCGAATCAACACCTCCTCCAAATGCAAATATATACATATCATAGTATTCACGAGATACTGGAACTCAGTGTCATTACAGTCCGATCCTATTTTAAGTTAAGATACACCAGAAACAAAAATTTGAAGACATTTTCAACTACTTCAGGTATTACGTTTATATTTCCATAACTTTTCAAAGGATTCCTAGATATAAGACATATTTATCCAACGGTAATAATGTTGGATATAATATCAACAATCTGTGAATAAAGACACATGACTTTTTATTTTGGAAACGTTTCTTTTCACTTCAAACATACATGTAACTTGGAAATAGACAGGTTTATTTTTGGAATGATATGGACCCCCGGATTTCGTACTGCTCCCAACTCGAACAATTATGTAAGTGTATTTTTGTAAGTGTATTTTTGGGGGTCGAAAAGGATTAATCTAATTTAAATTATTCCTTATTGGGGCAAATTCGTTCGCTAACGGCACTCGAACAGCATTCTGGAACGAATTATTGACGAAATCCGGGGGTCCGTATGTGAGATAAGCTCAGTTTTTTTCAAGCTTTGTGCATCTTCGGAGTGAATAAAGTCCTAGGACCGAAATGTTGTCCTTATATAATGTCCTAAATGTTTGCTCATCAGTCATTAACCACATAAATATCTAATAATTAATTTCTTCACTTTTCCTTCATATTTATTGATACTGTGATCAAGAGTGATACTTCACAAGTTTGTCCCGCCACAAATGTGAATTTATAATGGTTCAAGGTGGAATGAAACGTCGTCTGAAGTTCCTTCTGCAAAATATGAGAAATTTGTGAATTGTTTCAACTAGGTTACTGTAGCTTTTATTTTTCATAAATAATAGGGGTGACTTCCAGCTCCGGGGCCTCTGAGAATTTTGAGAAAATTTCACTATGATTCGTAAAGTTTGTGTCAATTTTTCAGTGTGTTTACCTGGCTAAGCTCTAGCTTCTGGAGCTTTTGTCACTCCTAAACATCTTTGGGACCCTTCAGAACGTCTTCACAATGTTCTGATAAACTAATCCCAATTTTTTTTGGACAAGGGTGAATTCCTGTTCATAGATTTCATGAATATATGTACATATCTATAGCTCCTGGACCTCTTGAAAACAATAATCTACAGCTTCTAAGCTTCATGACTCACGAAATCGTAATGACTCGATTGTAAACAAACCATGGTATGGGCCGGGATTGAACTCGCTGGCCCAGTGGCTAACGCGTCGGTCTGGAGTTTAACGATTTCCTCGCCGTGAGTTCAGTCACTACCCGTACCATGGTTTCTAGGCTTCTTAAGTATTGAGCTAAAGCATCTAGGCTCATCTGCTTCTTGCAGGTTATGAGGAACAACAACTAAGCCTCTTGCATGCTCTGACTGGCAGATGGGTGGGGTCATGCAGCATGAATATAACATGAACGAGAATCAAAAATGCTGCTTCCACTAACTCCAACAAAGTCCATTAATATGTTGATTGAGTAATTAAGTGGCTGATTAAAAGGATTTTGGACAAATACTTTTTTTAATTGTGTCCTAATATGAGAGAAATAGATATTATCTGCATACCCAAATTCATTGGTATATCTCACTGAACTTACTAAATTTTGAAGAGACCATGAGGAAGGGTACGAATGTTTCTGATTACATAGAAAGTAAAAAAGGTTCAAACATTTGTTTCTTCTGCCTTGTTAGTAGAAAAAACAAAAATATAGAAACAAATAAGAGCGTGGGAGCAACAATGAACCTTTGAGTGATACTGCCGCGTTATCAGCAAATCACAAGGTCGACAGTAACGGACTTCCCCGTGAAGTTATCTCTAGTTCCTGCAGGGCACAGCTGGACGACACATGTTGCCTTCCAGTCTTCTTTTCTAGGACCGGGTTAAGTTGTCTCATGTGACAGCTCGGTACATTATAATAAAGATAGATGAACAGAGAATTTGTCGTTAGTTTAAGAGTCAGCAAAATCACAACAACAAAACATCAACAGTAACAATACCAGCAACTACAAAACATCACCAGCAACAGTAATAAGAAGAGAAAAACAAGAATAATAATTATAAGACCAACGACAGCATCACCAGCAACAACAACAACAATTACGACAGCCCCCAAAAACAGCAACAGTATCTATATGAAAACGAGATACGACTATTACTTCTATGGCTACTACTGCTGCTGCTGTTGCAGCAATAGTAGTAGCACGTTAGCTAGTAGCAGTAGCACGTTAGCTAGTAGCAGTAGCACGTTAGCTAGTAGCAGTAGCACGTTAAATAAATAACAAAAAGGCACAATACCGTGACTGGAACAATACACACAACCCGCACATATAAAAGAGAGGAGCTTACGACGACGTTTCGGACCGACTTGGACCATTTACAAAGTCGGGCCGAAACGTCGTCGTAAGCTCCTCTCTTTTATATGTGCGGGTTGTGTGTGTATTGTAGCACGTAGCATGTTAGCTAGTAGCAGTAGCACGTTAGCTATTAACAGTAGCACGTTAGCTAGTAGCAGTAGCACGTTAGCTAGTAACAGTAGCACGTTAGCTAGTAGCAGTAGCATGTTAGCTAGTAGCAGTAGCATGTTAGTTAGTAGCAGTAGCACGTTAGCTAGTAACAGTAGCACGTTAGCTAGTAGCAGTAGCACGTTAGCTAGTAACAGTAGCACGTTAGCTAGTAGCAGTAGCACGTTAGCTAGTATCAGTAGCACGTTAGCTAGTAGCAGTAGCACGTTAGCTAGTATCAGTAGCACGTTAGCTAGTAGCAGTAGCACGTTAGCTAGTAGCAGTAGCACATTAGCTAGTAGCAGTAGCACGTTAGCTAGTAGCAGTAGCATGTTAGCTAGTAGCAGTAGCATGTTAGTAGCAGTAGCACGTTAGCTAGTAGCAGTAGCAGTATGTTGTTGCAGTATGTTGTTGCAGTATGTTGTTCGTATCACAGGAGACAAATGAGTTAATGAGGAAAAGTCAAAATAGATGCTACAACATGTCATCAACAATTTAAATAAAAATATATGAATAAAAGTTGAAAACATTAGATACGTTGTCGTTGGCTGATAAGAAGATCCGTGAAAGCATTATAGCCTAATATGAGAGATAATAAATGGATAAGAAAAAATGAGTAATGACTTCTTGACTCCATAAACAAGAACATGAGGTCACAGTTGTAAATCGAAGAGGTCACTGCCGAAATGATATAAAGTTCTCCATAAATAAAGATTTTGATTAATGGAATGAGAAACAAATTGAAGTGGTAAGAGCTGCAACCACTGGAATATTTGTTAATTATGATTGATTACATATTTAAGACGGGATACTACGAAGGTACCTATAAATAATTACAAATTATAAATAATTACAAACTATAAATAATTGCAAACAAATAATTACAACAATTACGTAAGTACATCATTACAGTTGCTACACAAGTACTGCTGCAAAGATGTTTTTAAAATGTACAGTACTTAACGTGGACCAACTGTCATCGCCAGATGCATACTGAGATAATATTAATATATTTTCTAAATATAGTCAATCACATGTCCACCACTTAGAAAGATAACACTACATAAATATGCTTCGATAACATTCAGAGTATCGCAGTACGTATACACTCACAACATTATTCCCTTGTCTTAATTTGTAGCTTTAAATTATGCAATTTTTTCACCAAAACAATGAATTAATTTTAGTAAATGTTCATTTTTAGCAGCCGAAAGAACAGTACCATCTTCACATGCAGTAGTTTCTCTAAGGTGAATCTACATCGCACTGAACCAAAGTGGCCACCGCAGTCCCAGTCATCTTATAAAGCCATACTGACCATACTAACACACGCTAAAATCAGGCTGAAGGAAAAACAAATGAAAGGGAAAAGGGAAAAAACTTGAGAGAATGAAAGACGGGACTTAATTTCTCTCAATGATATATGTTTGATACTACCATCTTCTCTTTTAGTAGTTATAGATTTAAAAGAAGTAAAGCTATTGATTCAAAAGAAGTAAAGGCCTCCCAACGAATCGTTGATACGATTCGTTGATACAGCGGACAGAGGCAGGATGTTCCAGAGAGGGGACACAGCAACAAGGGGTCACAATTGGAAGTTGAAGACTCAGATAAGTCAAAGGGATGTTAGGAAGTATTTCTCCAGTCACAGAGTTGTCAGGAAGTGGAATAGTCTGGCAAGTGATGTAGTGGAGGCAGGAAACACACATAGCTTTAAGACGAGGTATGATAATGCTCATCGAGCAGGGATAGAGAGGACCTAGTAGCGATCAGTGGAGGCGGGGCCAGGAGCTGAGTCTCGACCCCTGCAACCACAAATAGGTGAGTACGAGTCTCTGCGCCAGATCCGTTTGTGAGACTTATTACTGTATTTTTACCCTTAGTCATGTGGCCACTAACACTGGGTGGGGAACGCAGGGATAGTTAACTTACTGTGAATAAGCGGGATCACGTGACATTTACTGCAGGGTTTACAGCTTTACTCATGAAAATGTTGTAAACGCCACTTGTGAGTCTGAGACGATTAATCTCGGAGTGCCTGTGTCAACAGTTCTTGCTAGAAAGTGCTTCTAGCAAGAACTGTCTGAAGCTTTTAGGTGAAAAAGGGAAGCCTATGAGCAAGCTTTCTTGGCATATGAGCAACAAGCTATTGAGGATAATAAGTCTCGAGCAAACTCAGAGGAGAGGATGAGGAGTGTCATGAGTGTCATTAAAGGCTAATATGCCAGGTACGGTGACTAATACTACTGGGAGTACAAGCAGCTACACTCCTGTATATACGTTGCCCACGTTGCCTCAGTTAAATTTACCTACATTTAATAGAACCTTGACAGAGTACATTACGTTTTGGGACCAGTTTAAGGCCCAGAGAGACGACAGAAATGATTTGTCGGATGCAGTCAAATTACAGCATTTGCGGTCAAAGGTCAAGGGCAAAACCTTAGACTTGGTCAAACACTACCAAACCACTGCTGCTAATTACCAACATACCAAGAGTCAATTAAAAGACATGTTTGGAAACACCGAGGAATTATAGATGGCCGTATGGTATCGGTTGTTGGACTTAGAGACTTGCCGACACGACCGTCGGAGCCTAGAGAAGTTCTGCATTGAAGTTATGAGTCTGACAAACAGTCTCAGAGATTTACATGACTGGGGTAAGTCAGAATGGCTTGTTAGCCAGACAGTTCAAAGGAAACTGGCTAGTACTACAGTACATGAGTTGCATTTGAAGTACCAGACGAACCGGTTTACAATAAAATAAATCAGTGAAGGGTTGGGAGATCTTGTCTCTCACCTGAGCATAGATGAGGGGAAAAAACTGCCCACCAAAGGTAAATCTAACAACCACCCCGTGCACTCGGGAGACAGGTCTAATGCACACCCTACCAGGGTCAGTACTTATTATGCTCAAAACAAGTCCCTGGACAAGGGGCCCAAAGGAGGAGTCACCAAGGCTATCAGTACAAGACAGTGTGTGTTCTGCGAAGGTGAGCACGGTAGTTTAGGGTGTTCGGCCTATGCCACCTGCGACCAAAGATAAAGGAGTTGCGACTCTGCTTTAAGTGTTGTGGGGAACACTTTGCTAGGGATTGCAATGTTCTCAATTCAATGAGTGTCGTGGCTGTCGGAAAGACAAGCACCATATCGCATTGCGTCCAAATGATACGAGGCAAGCTCAGGCCAAGGGAAGCACAGATCAAGAAAGGGTGGAGAGTAAACCCAAACCCGAGGTGGTAGCCAGTGTGGTGAACATGATAAGGGAATCTAGTCCTAGGGGGAGATTCCAAGGCTCTGCAACTTTAGCCACCGTCATGGCAGTGGTTGTGAACGGGAAGAGGTCCGAAACAACAGAGGCGCTAGTTAAAATTAAGAACTGATAGCAAGGTTTGCATGACTTTTGAAGGGTATGGTGGCTCGATCCCACCCAGGACTTACCACAATGTAGGTGTCGCTATCAAATTGGGCAGACATCACAGACAGGTCACGGCTTTGATAGTGAAGAGATTACCTGAGATCATTATCATCAAAGGTATGGCTGCAGCAGTAAAACGTTTGAAGGAACTAAGCGTGAGGCTGGCAGAGCCAGAGATTACCACAGATACAGTCAAAGATGTGGGAATTTTGGTGGTGGCAGACTACATGGACGAATTTGTGTCCACAAGGACTATCAAGGAGGATATTGGCCTGTATAGGACCCCAGTGGGTATATTATAGGTGGTAGAGTACCATCTCATTTCCCGGCGACACTCGGGAGTGAAGGTTCTGGCTCTCAGATGACTGAGGCTATGCTAGTGATGCTACTCAGATTGCGTGAAGACCTACCAGAAACACAGGTCGGACTGATGGGAAGCCACTCCATAAGTTATGGGGTTTAGACGTGATAGGAATTAAGGGAGATCAACTGCCCCCTGAACATGAAGAGACCTATCGAGATTACTTGAACCAAGTGCAGTTCGAAGACGGTCAGTACTAGGTGCGACTGCCCTGGAAACCAGTGCACCCTACTCTGCCCACTAATTTTAAGAAGGCACGAGGTCAGCTGAGCACACTGGTAAACAACTTGGCCAAGAAAGGGCTTGTTGAGAAATACGATGACATTATCAAGGAACACTTAGCCCTCGGATGCCAGTCCTGGAGAAAATACCCATTATTTGCCCCACATGGTAGTCACCAAGGAGTCAGTGACTACTCCCATAGAGTGGTCTTCAACTGCAGTTCGCAAGCTACCCCTCGAGAGCCGTCATTGAATAATTGTCTGTTCACAAGACCGTCTTTGACACAGAAATTGGCAAACGTGTTACTTAAGTTCAGGACGGAGCAGTAAGCATACACAGCAGTAAAGCCTTTTTAAGTATTGGGCTGCAGTCTCAGGATTGGGATTACACGAGATTTTTGTGGTTGGCAAACGCCAAGGTACATGAACAGGGGTACGAGACTTATAGGTTCAAGGCTGTCTTATTTGGTGCCACTAGTTCACCGTTCTTGCTGCAGGCTACCATCGACTACCATCTGGCACATTGTAACAGTCCCCTTAAAGAATTACTGAAGAATTTATTTTACGTAGACAATTTGCAGGGCACTACCTTGGACGAGTGACTATTAGTGGACATTTACCGCGAGTCTAATCGGGAGATGCTCTCAGCTAATATGCCGTTGAGAGAGAGTGAACAACGAACAATCCATCCCACGTTGCAAGGTATCGTGGAGCAGGATTATAGAGATTACAGAGTGCCTGCTGTATAGTCCGTATTAGGGCTGGAATGGAAAATTGAGAAAGACAGACTTAGGATAAAGAGGAAACCTGATGGGAAAGGGAAGCTAAAAAAAAACAATACCACGGGCGGGAAAAGAACCCGCGATCAGAGAGTATAAAACTGCAGACCGATGCGTTAGCCACTGGGCCAGCTGGTTACAATAAGATTCATCCAACTAGGTATATTTATACACCATGGTATGGTTTGTTTGCAATCGTGTCATTACGATTTCGTGAGTCAAGGGAAGCTAACCCGAAGGCCCCTATTGAGTAAGGTGCAGACTGCTTTTGATCCTTTGCGTATATTGACACCCATTACTATCCGAGGAAGAATGCAATGGACTTGGGAGTTAAACCTGGGTTGGGATTACGCACATCCAGAAACCATTTGTCAGGAGTAGGATCTGGTTAGCAAGGATTTTGCAAGACTACACGAGTTTACATTTCCTAGGTCCCTCGGAAACACGGGGAGAGATTATGACTCACATGTCTTCTGTGATGGGGCAGTAGCTTATTTAGTGGCAGGGGAGCAGGTCAGTTTAGCCACCAGCCGAGCACGAGTGACGCCCTAAAGGAGTGTTCCATCCAAAGGCTGGAGCTAACAACAATGTTGTTGGGAGCGAAACTGGGGAGGTACATAAAGGAAGCGTTGAGTAACCAAAGATTGACAAACACGTTGTCAGTGTAAGGCCACTCGGAAGTGGCCTTACAGTAGATCAAGAATGACAGGTCTAAACTGCCCTATGTTAGGAATTGGGTGAAAGAAATATGGGAACTGCAGTCAGTATCTACAATTTTACACGTGCTAACTGACCAGAACCCAGCCGACCTGATCAGCAGACGGGTGACACACAAAAAGCTTGGCAAGAGTGAGATTTGGGTTAAAGGTCTGGGCTGGTTGCCGGTGAAGGAGGAGTGGCCAGATCAGAAGTTTGAAGAGGTTTTAGCTGCAGTGTACATTTTCTGGGGGAACCAGACATTGAGTTGTTTGACCCCAAACGCTGCTCCTCGTTAAGGAAAATTTTTTCGTAGTCACAGAAATGGTGCTCCGATTTATGAAAAAATCTGATTGACAAGGTAGGCCGAGGACTCCAGTTGTTCCTAGAGAGTATTGGATCAAGCAGTACTGGCGACTGGACAAGCAGACGAAATGTCTGGTCTTGGGTTGAACGGAGATTAGGGAAATCATAAGCCGGTATACTCGTTGGGGTTGTTCCCAGATCATGCAGGGCTAATAAGGTGTAGGGGAAGACTACACAATGCAGATCTCAATTATGGAGCAAAACACCCCATGCTACTGGGAAAAGATGGGTGATTGGTGAAACTGGTGATACGTGATGCTCACCAGCGGACTATGCATGAAGGGTTTGGAGATGCCCTTAAATGCATTCGTCAGAATTACTGGGTACTTAAAGGTCGAGCCGCGGTCAAGAAGGTGATAAGGAGTTGCACCATCTGCCGACGGTACGATGGGAGACCCTTATAATGTCCTGGGCCGCCACCGCTGCCCCAGGAGCAGGTGCAGAGTGACAGGCCATTTGAGACTGTAGATATAGACTATACCGGGGCAATCACCCTAAAAAGCCCTGGAGGAGGAGGGGGTAGGCCCGCAGAAGGTTTATGTCTGCCTGTTTACTTGTGCAACTTCCCAAGCTGTACATTTGGAGTTGGCAAAATATATGTTGACTGACACTTTCGTAAAGCTGTTCAGGTTTGCAGCTCGATTTTCTTGCCCATAATTGGTTATATCTGACAATGGTACAGGCTTCATAGCAGCTGACAAAGTCTTTAGAAACCTGGACATGGGGAAGTAGGGTGAACACCTGAAGAAGGTAAAGTTTGGTGGAAGTTCATAGCTCCTAGAGCACCTTGGCAAGGGTTACTATGAGCGCATGGTGGGCAGTTAAAAGGTGCATTCGAAAGGTCTTGCATGGTAAGAGGGTGAACACCAGAGCATTGCAGACAGTCTTGGCTGAAATAGAGGCTAGAATTAACAACAGACCCTTGAGCTATGTGCAAAATGGAATTGGCGAACAGGAGGCTCTCACCCCCAATCACATGCTATTCGGAAGGAAGGTCGAGCCTTTCCCGGCTATCTTGAGCCGATCCTATGGGGATCAGGACTATTATGGGCCAGAGGAACCCCCCACCAATGAAGAATTGCGCAAGAGTCACAATAAGTTAGTGAACGTACTGGACAAATGGAACCAAGTGCTGCATAGTGATTATTGGACAGCTCTACGAGAGCATTTTTATGGGGCTGACCCAGAGGGAAATAAGATGATTTTGAGTCAAGGGGATCTGCTGATAGTAGAAAACTAGGCATCCAAGGAATACTGGCCACTGGACCTGGTAGTATTAGTCCACCCACTAAAAGGCCGGAAGTAAAGGGTTACTAACCCCTACTCCTCTATAAATTACTAAATGTAGAAAGAATTTTTTTTTTCTTTCTGCCTCAGTGGAAAAAATAGTGAACTTCCAAGCGCTTCCATGATTTCTCACATCAAGGAAATGCAAAAATAATAGAATTCGCAGAAGGCTTATAAGGCTGAGATATAACCTCACATACTTCCTTACACCTGACATTGTATGATGTGGGTGGAAGGGTCAAGATACGAGTTATGAAAAGTATGCGGATCATGTCACACATAGCTTAAATTCCTCACAGATTCTAAATGAATCTAATTTATATAACCCTGAACTAATATTCATTGTAAAATTGATATTATTTTTTATGAAGCTTCATTCATTTAAATTTCTCTCAACAATGGACCTGCTTGATTCAACTTTCTCGGCCTTTGAAAATCAATTGGGTGGTTTAATGGTGATCAGAAGAGACATTAGTATACGGGAAACAATGTACTTAATAAAATTGGTAACCTAAATCTACATGTCTCAAAGTGAGTGAGAAGGTTGCCGTAATAAATTCCACCTTTGGTAAAAGTTCGAAAACGGACAGAAAAGGTATTGATAAATTAGACACATGTGCAACACCTAAGTGTTGCACATGTGTCTAATTTATCAACTTGTCGGTTCTCTGAACCATTCATCTACAGTCAAGGTTTTCTCCAGTAATTGATCCAATTCCAAAGATTCCAATTTTTATTTAGCAGTTTCAGTAAAATTTAGAACCTGCATCTGCTAAACTTATGGGGTATCTCACAGAATGTATCGTCAATAATACTTAGTAATACCATTTATTGTTTAATGAATAAAATATATTTTTTAAACACACCAGCAGTCTCCCACCGAGTCAGCATGACCTGGTAAAAACGAAAATTTTCTTTATAACATTTAGTAATTTATAGAGGAGAAGAGGTTACTAGCCACTTGCTCCCAGTATTTTAGTCGCCTCTTATGACACGCATGACCATGGCTTAAGGAGGAAGAATTCTTCTCCACTTCCCCAAGGAGTAAAAAAATAATTATCACTATTTTTTTTAATAAAACTAGCAAACTGTGATATGCCACTGAATAGCAGCAAGAACCTTGTGGTCAAGAAACTACACAAGTAGAGAGAAATTTGAAGCCGATCAGAAGAGTCATTCTCTGGTCATGGTGCGGACTTTAACGATTCAAAGTAATCTGAACAAGCAAACAAAACCTAATGGGCAGCATCGTGGCAGTAAGAGGCATTAGTCAATAAATATTGAAACCACTGAGAACGAGTAAACAGAAATACATTTTAGTTGATTTATCTGGAATACAAATTTCACTCTCCATCACAGTCGAATTAGCAAGCGCCTCATTTGAAGCTACGCCCCTGAGGGTTTAGGAAGTTTTCCGAGCCATTCCAAGATGTTGGGGATGTGTTTAACATCTTCGGTCACAGTGAACTCACCAGGTTTTTCAACAATTTGGAGATTGTTACCAAAATAAGTTTTGAAATTTTAAAGCCGATTGTAATGAGGCCTTGTCAAGTTATAAGCAAAATAAAAACGAAGCTGGAGGAAGAAAAAGAAGTAAAATAGTTAAAATTCCGGCACTATTCTGGAGGTCTTCCCTCGGAGATAACTATTAAAAACTTCACTCTATCAGGTGTCTTTTTCCTATTAGTTGGCGTCATACATTTATTGAATATATTACCTGGAGTTTACCTGGGGAGGGTTTCGGGGGTCAACACCCCCGTGGCGTTTACCCATTGTACAGACTTTGAAATTTAATATATCTGGATTCTTGCATTATTACTTTTTAAATATTTACGGGTTTAGTGAGCCCTTAAATGTCATATGTAGAGAATAATATCAGAAGTGAAAAAACACAGGTTCTAACACATTGTTTACAATGATGTTGTGATGTCAAGGTCACAGTTAATCAAGATATATCTGGTGAAATGTTTACCTACCTTTTAAGGGGCTATTGAGCAGGTCGTGATATGATAAAAAACAAGTGTCAGGTGCTTTTTTTTTCATTCTGACTTAGAAACTAACAATAACAATATCCTGGTAAGTCGTTTATATATTTTAGAAACATTGTTGAGGTAAGCAGTGATCCCTGCGGCACTTCACTTGTAACACTACCCCAGCAGCATTGTTCTCTGTTATCATACTTTCCATTTGACTTTCAAACAGAAAGTCTCTCACTGACTGTAAGTTTTAATTGTCATCATCCTGTGCTTGATAGTCTCCATATTAGTCTTATATGAGAAACGCAATCGAAAATATTTTTGAAATTTGAATATTTATGCAAGCTGCACATGCATTTATTCCATGGTGAGTCTGAAGTGGTTGATAGCAGGATTTCTGCTATGCAGATGTTTTATACTGCTTATTCCACTTTCCCAGAAGTTTTACAAAAGAGCCTGGCAGCGGGACAAGATCATTGTTTTTAAAGCGAAACAATAGGCGCCCGATCGCCAGCGCACTCAGCTCACACACTGTGGTCCGGAGTTCGAGTCTCCGGTACGGCTGGAAAACATTAGGACGTGTTTCCGTAAGACACCAGGTGTCCCTGTTCACCCATCAGTTAAATGGGTACCTGGGTGTTAGTGGATTGGTGTGGGTCGCATCCCGGGACAAAACTGACCTAATTTGCCCGAAATGCTCTACATAACAAGCGGCTTTCTATATAGTAGTTTGTCATTGATGTCAGCTATGGTCTGTATACCTTGTACATGTACTTGTAGTAAATAAAGATATTATTATTATTATTACCTCATTTGGAGATAATATTATTGTATGTTTCTCTAGTAATGCATTTAAAGAGCTTCATATGATTATCTGGCGGAGACACGTTTTCTGTTCTGACTTAAACTGACCGGATTAAAAAGTCACAATATCATCTCTGGAATGAATCACTAATAACTCGCACTAATGAGAGAAAACTAGGGCTATTTTTCGGTCCATCCTCGATCATTGTCGAGTCTCAAATGAGCTATGAAAAGGAGAGAAAACTATAGTAGCGTGCAGATTAATTGGGAGTGGCATAAATTTTGTGGTTGTCTCATAATATATCTTAGTCTCCGGCTTAATTAATGTAGTCTGGGTTCTTTCCTTTTCAGAAGAATTTGCTACAGATTTCTGGCATCCATCCATCTGTGGTGTTACCCTGCGAATCTCGTCAGTGCTACAACAGCTGTTGTTCTGTAAGGCTATTCCTGCAAGTGTGCCCCATGAGTGGATATGTTTTTTTTCCAAATTCTCCCCTTCAATTCATGATTACTGGTGAAATTCATGATGGAAGTTACACCTAGCAAACATGCAAGTACTGTAGCTCTTAGAAAACATGTTGATTTGAGAATCAGACAGATCGCTGAAAATTTGAGCCTAGCAAAGTGAACTGTTGGTCGGATTCTGAAGAGAGCTGATGACACTTGTGACTGTGGTGCTGCGTCGAGGAAGATGTGGAAGAGACTGCAACACAACACCACACGATAACAAGGTTTTCATAAGAAATAATGTGAAGGATCTACAGAGACGTTTAGCTTCAGCTGGCGTAAATGTTGATTCTTCAACTGTTCAACGAAGGCCCCTTGAAGCTGGCATAAGTGCCAGAAAACCGGAAAAGAAACAATTACTGACTGCTGATATGAAGAAAAAACTGCGGTAGACACTTGATCCTAAGGTATGGACGACAGGTGAATGTAGAAAAGTTATAGTTTCAGATGAGGTGCATTTTAAAGTACATGGGTACATATCAGTGGTAATGAAATGGAGCAAAGGCAAACCTCTTCGGAATGGACTCAACAAGTGACAAAACACCCACCTAAGATGTTTTGGGGTAGTTTTACTGTTAAAGGTCCTGAACGGCTTGTTATTGTTGACGGAACGATGAACATTGACAAATACAAGGAATTCCTGGCAACTTATTTGCTTCCCATTGTGAACAGAGACTTTCCTGATGTAGAAGGCATTTTCCAGCAAGATCTTGCTCCATGCCACACTTCAGAAAATTGCTGAGATTCTTTGAAGAGAGTAGGCTAAGTGTTCTAAATCGATCTGAAAACTCTCCTGACCCAAACCCAGTTGAGAATCTATGGGCAATAACCAAACAAAGGATCGCAAAGCAGGACTGTTCAACTGTACAGAAGCTAACTGCTGCTGTTATTAGGACCTGGTGCCTGGACGAAGAACTTGCCAGAATGTGTTCAACATTGGTCGTGTCTATGCCGCAGCGTGTAGCAATGCTTATAAAAGCAAAGGGTAGTCAGATCTCTTATTAAATCAACTATCTGTCATATCATTGTAGTGTATTTTTCAAATAAACATTAATTTCCTAAATAAATGTCCTATTTCATCACTGTCTCAATTATTATACACACTACTGTAGGAGAGGGGGAGAAGAAGTGTGTGATAGGAGTAGTAGTGGTAGTAGAATTAACAGCAGCAGTAGCGATAATTATAAATCGGGTATCGCCGATTTTTACAGAATCGATATCGGTGAAAAATCTACTGATAGCAGCTGATATCTTTAAAATATTAACATTACAAGTGCTAAAAAATATTAAAATTAATGTTGTACCTCACGATTGTGAGGCTCACTCACATACGACAAGGACCACTACGACAAGGTCCTGGATGCTCTAGAAGATAAACAGAATGCAGATGTTATATACACAGATTTTGCAAAAGCCTTTGACAAGTGTGACCATGGTGTAATAGCACACAAAATGCGTGATAAAGGAATAACAGGAAAAGTTGGTAGATGGATTTATAATTTCCTAACACGTAGAACACAAAGAGTAGTAGTCAACAGAGTAAAGTCTGAGGCAGCTACTGTGAAAAGCTCTGTTCCACAAGGCACAGTACTTGCTCCCATCCTATTCCTCATCCTCATATCAGACATTGACAGGGATATAAGCCACAGTGCTGTGTCTTCCTTTGCAGATGACACCCGAATCTGTATGACAGTGTCCACCGTTGAAGACACTGCAAGACTCCAAGCAGACATAAACCAAATCTTTAAATGGGCTGCAGAAAACAATATGAAGTTCAATGATGAGAAATTTCAATTACTCAGATACGGAAAACGTGAAGAAATTAAAATCTCATCGGAGTACAAAACTAATTCCAACCACACAATAGAGCGAAAAACTAATGTCAAAGACCTGGGAGTGATCATGTCAGAGGATCTCACCTTCAAGGAACATAACAATGTAGCAATTGCATCTGCTCGAAAAATGACAGGATGGATAATGAGAACCTTCAAAACCAGGGATGCCAAGCCCATGTTGACACTTTACAGATCGCTTGTTCTATCTAGGCTGGAATATTGCTGCACACTAACTGCACCTTTCAAGGCGGGTGAAATTGCTGACCTTGAAAATGTGCAGAGAACCTTCACCGCACGCATAAGTGCGATAAACCACCTCAACTACTGGGAACGCTTGAAGTTCCTAAACCTGTACTCTCTAGAACGCAGGCGGGAGAGATACATTATTATATACACATGGAAAATTCTCGAGGGCTTAGTACCAAACTTGCACACAAAAATCACTCCGTACGAAAGCAAAAGACTCGGCAGGCGATGTAACATTCCCCCAATGAAGAGCAGGGGTGCCACTAGCACGTTGAGGGACAACACAATAAGTGTGAGGGGCCCAAGATTGTTCAACTGCCTCCCAGCATACATCAGGGGGATTACCAACAAGCCCCTGGCTGTCTTCAAGCAGGCACTGGACAGGCACCTCAAGTCGGTACCTGATCAGCCGGGCTGTGGTTCGTACGTTGGACTGCGTGCGGCCAGCAGTAACAGCCTGGTTGATCAGGCTCTGGTCCAACAAGAGGCCTGGTCACAGACCGGGCCGCGGGGGCGTTGACCCCTGGAATTCTCTCCAGGTAGACTCCAGGTAGACACACTCTGTCACACCAGGAGCTGAGTCTCGACCCATGCAACCACAATTAGGTGAGTACACGATTATCTTGCACGAGGTTCAGTGGGACAGAGCATTGGGAGGGAAGTCAGTAAATGAGATGATGGAATACGTGACAACAATATGCAAGGAAACTGAGAAGAGGTTTGTACCCAAGGGCAACAGAAATAACGAGAAGGCCAGGACGAGCCCATGGTTCACTAAAAGGTGTATGTTGTTGTTGTTGTAGATACGCCGGTACATCCGGCCCGGGTCTTCTCCAAATGGTGACCCGACATTGGCCCCCTGGGTAGAGGGTGTCGGTCATCTTCTTCTTTCTTGTCTTCTTTCTTGGGGCCCCCCGGGTGGGGGTTGATTTCTTCTTCTCTCTTGCTGTCGCTCCCCATGGTGGGGAGTGTCTTCTGACGTCGCATCTTCATCAGCAGGCGTCTTCATCAGCAGATCTTGGTACTTCGGACTCTTGTAGTCCCAGCAGACGTGTCTTGACATGGGTGGAAGCTAGGCATCAGCTAAAAGGTGTAGAGAGGCCAAAACCAAGTGTGCTAGAGAACGGAAGAAATATAGAAGGCAAAGGAACCAGGAGAATAAGTCGTAGAGCCAGAAATGAATATGCACAGGTAAGAAGGGAGGCCCAACGACAATACGAAAATGACATAGCAGCGAAAGCCAAATCTGACCCGAAGCTGTTGTACAGCCACATCAGGAGGAAAACAACAGTCAATGACCAGGTAATCAGGCTGAGGAAGGAAGGAGGGGAGATCACATGAAACGACAGCAAAGTATGTGAGGAGCTCAACATGAGACTCAAAGAAGTGTTCACAGAGGAGACAGAAGGGACTCCAGAAAGACAGAGAGGTGGGGTACACCATCAAGTGTTGGATACAATACATACAACCGAGGAAGAAGTGAAGAGGCTGCTAAGCGAGCTGGATATCTCACAGGCGACGGGGCTGGATAACATCTTTCCATGGGTTCTGAGAGAGGGAGCAGAGGTGCTGTGTGTGCCACTAACAACAATCTTCAACACATCTATCGAAACAGGGCGACTATCTGAGGTATGGAAAACAACAAAGGTAGTCCCATTTTTAAAAAAATGAGACAGACGTGAAGCACTAAACTTCAGACCAGTGACACTGACATGTATAGTATGCAAAATCATGGGGGAAGAATATCAGAAGAGTGGTGGAGCACCTAGAAAGGAATGAGCTTATGAACGACAGCCAGCACTGTTTCAGGGACGGAAAATCCTGTCACAAACCTAATGGAGTTCTATGACAGGGTGACAGCAGTAAGACATGAGAGAAAGAGGTGAGTAGCTTCCTTGGACTGTAAGAAGGCTTTTGACACAGTTCCACACAAGAGATAAGTGCATAAGCTCCAGGATCATTCAGTTGTAGCAGGGAATGCACTACAATGGATCAGGGAATACCTGTCGGGAAGAGATCAGCGAATCATGGTACGTGGCGAGGTGTCAGAGTGGGGGCCTGTGACGAGAGGGGTTTCACATGGGTCAGTCCTATTATTGGTGCTGTTTCTGGAATATGTGAACGACAAGACGGACGGAATAGACTCAGAAGTGTCCCTGTTTGCAGATAATGTGAAGTTGATGAAAAGAATTCAATCAGACGAGGACCAGGCAGAACTACAAAGGGATCTGGACAGGCTGCAAGCCTGGTCAAGAAACTGGTTCCTGGAGTTCAACCCCTTCAAGTGCAAAGTCATGAAGATTGGAGAAGGGCAAAGAAGACCGCAGACGGATTACAATCTAGGGGGCCAGAGACTACAAATCTCACTCATGAAAAAGGATCTTGGGGTGGGTGTAACTCTGGGGACATCTCCTCAGTCGTACATCATCCAAATAACTACTGCAGCATATGGGCACCTAGCAAACCTAAAAACAACATTCCGACCTCTCGATAGGGAATCGTTCAGGACCCTGTACACCGTGTATGTCAGGCTATATTGGAGTAGGCAGCGCCTATTTGGAAACTACACCTAGTCAAGCATGTAAGGAAATTAGAGAAATTGCAAAGGGTTGCAACAGGACTAGTCCCGGAGCTAAGGGGCATGTCCTACGAGTAGAGGTTAAGGGAAGTCGACCTGACGACACTAGAGGATAGGAAAGATGGGGGAAGGGGTATGATAACGACATATAAAATACTGAGAGGAATTGACAAGGTGGCCAGAAACAGGATGTTCCAGAGATGGGACACAGCAACAAGGGGTCACAGTTGGAAGTTGAAGACTCAAACGAATCATAAGGATGTTAGGAAGTATTTCTTCAGTCACAGAGTTGTCAGGAAGTGAAATACACTGGGAAGTGATGTAGTGGAGGCAGGATCCATACATAGCTTTAATAAGAGGTATAGCTCATGGAGCAGGAAGAGTGACCTAGTAACGACCAGTGACAAGGCAGGGCCAGTAGCAGTGAATCGACCCTAGCAACCACAACTAGGTGAGTACAACTAGGTAAGTACACACACAAACTCACAGATGCACACACGGACACCAACACACACACACACACAATATTTAAGAAAGGAGACAGACACGAGGCATTAAACTACAGACATGTGTCACTGACGTGTGTAGTACGCAAAGTCATGGAAAAGATTGTCAGGAGGAGAGTGGTGGAGCACCTAGAAAGTGAACAAGCTTATAAATGACTACCAGCACGGTTTCAGGGAAGGAAATCCTGTGTCACAAACCTACTGGAGTTTTGTGATAAGGTAATGGAAGTACGACATGAGAGAGAGATGTGGGTAGATTGCATTTTCTTGGACTGCAAGAAGGCCTTCGACACAGTTCCACACAAGAGATTAGTGCAAAAGCTAGAAGATCAGGCACGCATAAAAGGAAAAGCACTGCAATGGATCAAAGAATACCTGACAGGGAGGCAACAACGAGTCTTGTTACGTAACGAGGTGTCAGAGTGGGTGCTTGTGGCGAGCCGGGTTCCACAGGGGTCAGTTCTAGGACCAGTGCTGTGTTTGGTATATGTGAATGACATGACGGAAGGAAAAGACTCAGAAGTGTCCCTGTTTGCAGATGATGTGAAGTTAATGAGGAAAATTTAATCGGATGAGGATCAGGCTGGACTACAAAGGGATCTGAACAGGCTGCAAGTCTGGTCCAGCAACTGGCTCCTAGAATTTACCCCCGCCAAATGCAAAGTCATGCAGATCGGGAAAGGGCAAAGAAGACCGCACACAGAGTATAGGCTAGGTGGCCAAAGACTGCAAACCTCACTCAAGGAAAAGGATCTTGTGGTGAGTATAACACCAAGCACATCCTGCCCTGTAAAGGTATGTGGATAACATCTTGTGCTTTTGGCCAAATGATCTGGCCCTGGATACATTGTTACAGAGACTTAACGCTCTTATCCCGTCTATTAAATTCACTGTGGAGAAACAAGTGGAATCTGAACTTCCATCTTAGATGTGTTGATACACTGGGTTGATACACTGGGTTGATACACTGGGTTGATACACTGGGTTGATACACTGGGTTGATACACTGGGTTGATACACTGTGTTGATACACTGTGTTGATACACTGTGTTGATACAATGTGTTGATACACTGTGTTGATACACTGTGTTGATACACTGTGTTGATACACTGTGTTGATACACTGGGTTGATACACTGTGTTGATACACCGGGTTGATACACTGTGTTGATACACTGTGTTGATACACTGGGTTGATTCACTGGGTTGATACAATGTGTTGATACACTGTGTTGATACACTGTGTTGATACACTGTGTTGATACACTGTGTTGATACACTGGGTTGATACACTGGGTTGATACACTGTGTTGATACAATGTGTTGATACACTGTGTTGATACACTGTGTTGATACACTGGGTTGATACACTGTGTTGATACACTGGGTTGATACACTGGGTTGATACACTGGGTTGATACACTGTGTTGATACACTGTGTTGATACACTGGGTTGATACACTGGGTTGATACACTGTGTTGATACACTGGGTTGATACACTGGGTTGATACACTGGGTTGATACACTGGGTTGATACACTGTGTTGATACACTGGGTTGATACACTGGGTTGATACACTGGTTGATACACTGGGTTGATACACTGGTTGATACACTGTGGTTGATACACTGGGTTGATACACTGGAGTTGATACACTGGTTGATACACTGGTGATTGGATACACTGGGTTGATACACTGGTTGATACACTGGGTTGATACACTGGGTTGATACACTGGTGTTGGATACACTGTGTCACGTTGATACACTGTTGTGTTGATCACTGGCTTGAAATAGTTGTACATGCTAATGTTGTGTTCGCTAGATCACTACTAAATATTTAATGCCAATGGGTTCCTTAACGCAGGTACTACTACTCCTTTAATGTCTTGCTTCATTTCTGGCACCTGGCACATATGACCTGTTTGATGCCATCACATTCTAGCTAAAGTCGTTCCCTTGAACGTATCTTTCTGGATTTCTTACTTATTTGCAACAATGCAAGCTGCTGATGTGTTGATTGCAACAAAAGGCCTAAAGCTATCATTTAGCTCTCCCCGTGGTTGTGTTGCGTTGCAATGGAGACCACATGACTCACCACTGGGAAGCAAATATAGCAGCCCGCATTTCTTGACAAGTCTCCACGAGGTGAGCATGTGTAGCTATGTTGCTTCTTGTAGCTTAATGGTGTATTTTCATATCTGAAGTTATATATTATTATTATTATTATTATTATTGCTATTATTATTATAATTATTATTATTATTATATTTTTATAATGAGGAGGATTCGCTAAATCCGTAGTCACATATATAACTCTAATTTTCAATGGGGTGGACAGGTAAGCCAGTGGAAGGCCTCGGTTAGATGACCAAAAGCTCCAGCTGCGGGCCATCATATGATTAAGACCCGCGTTATGAAACACTTATCCTGTTTTCTGACAAGCCTTACCTAACGTAACCTAGTGCCAAGAGAGTATGAGGTAACTGAAATACCTCTGAACATCAATCATCTCTTTCTGGGCGAGAAATTGTGTACTTTTAACGCAGATTTACCAGCAGCATCAGATGAACTAAGAATATTAGTAATTTTCTTCGGTTTAAGGTATATCAACAATTGTAGGGTCATGTGTTCTACAAACTACCTAATTATTCAGGAATGGGAATGTTCCGTGCTTTTTTATTGATGTAGTGAGTGGCATTATTCATTCGGGCCAGACATTAGCTGCGCTGGTGCCCCAATATTCGAGATTTATGAACATGACACCATCTAGAAAAATATATGTATAAATAGAGTTCAACTATTGCACATTTAACTGGTTATAATAATAATAATAATAATAATAATAATAATAATAATAATAATAATAATAATAATAATAGGTAGTAGGTTGGTAGACAGCATTCACCCAGGGAGGTACTACCGTCCTGCCAAGTGAGTGTAAAACGAAAGCCTGTAATTGTTTTACATGATGGTGGGATTGCTGGTGTCTTTTTTCTGTCTCATAAACATGCAGGATCTCAGGTACATCTTGCTACTTCTACTTACACTTAATTCACATTCATGTACAAGCATATATATACACACACCTCTCTGGGTTTTCTTCTATTTTCTTACTAGTTCTTGTTCTTATTTCCTCTTATCTCCATGGGGAAGTGGAACAGAATTCTTCGTAAGAGGCGACTAAAATGCCGGGAGCCAGGGGCTAGTAACCCCTTCACCTGTATTTTTTTTTATTAACACATCGGCCGATTCCCACCAAGGCAGGGTGACCCGAAAAAGAAAAACTCTCATCATCATTCACTCCATCACTGTCTTGCCAGAAGGGTGCTTTACACTACAGTTATAAAACTGCAACATTAACACCCCTCCTTCAGAGTGCCGGCACTGTACTTCCCATCTCCAGAACTCAAGTCCGGCCTGCCGGTTTCCCTGAATCCCTGTATATATTACTTGTATATATTCACCTGTATATATTACTAAATGTAAAAGGAGAAATTTTCGTTTTTCCTGCCTCGGTGGGCCACCCTGCCTCGGTGGGATACGGCCGGTTTGAAAGAAGAATAAATAATAACAATAATAATAAATCTTTGTACGGAGATGAGTGACATTTGTTTGTGGATGCAGAAAGTCTATAGTTATTCATAGCATCTGGTGAATTTGTATTGGGCCCCTACTTAAACCGGATGGGTCCTACACAGATGACAGCAAGGAAATGAGTGAGTTACTTAAATCCCAGTATGACTCAGTCTTTAGCGAGCCACTAACCAGACTGAAAATCGAAAACCTAAATGATTTTTTTATGAGAGTGCCACAGAACTTGACAGACGCATGCCTTTCTGACATCATCACGACGCCAAATGACTTCGAAAAGGCAATAAATGACATGCCCATGCACTCCGCTCCAGGCCCAGACTCATGGAACTCCGTGTTCATCAAGAACTGCAAGAAGCCCCTATCACATGCTTTTAACATCCTATGGAGAGGGAGCATGGACACTGGGATCGTCCCGCAGCTACTAAAAACAACAGACATAGCCCCACTCCACAAAGGGGGCAGTAAAGCAATAGCAAAGAACTACAGACCAATTGCGCTAACGTCCCATATCATAAAAATCTTTGAAAGGGTTCTAAGAAGCAAGATCGCCACCCATCTTGATACCCATCAATTGCACAACCCAGGACAGCATGGGTTTAGAGCAGGCCGCTCCTGTCTGTCCCAACTACTGGACCACTACGACAAGGTCCTGGATGCTCTAGAAGATAAACAGAATGCAGATGTTATATACACAGATTTTGCAAAAGCCTTTGACAAGTGTGACCAATGGTGTAATAGCACACAAAATGCGTGATAAAGGAATAACTGGAAAAGTTGGTAGATGGATCTATAATTTCCTAACACGTAGAACACAAAGAGTAGTAGTCAACAGGATAAAGTCTGAGGCAGCTACTGTGAAAAGCTCTGTTCCACAAGGCACAGTACTTGCTCCCATCCTGTTCCTCATCCTCATATCAGACATTGACAGGGATATAAGCCACAGTTCTGTGTCTTCCTTTGCAGATGACACCCGAATCTGTATGACAGTGTCCACCGTTGAAGACACTGCAAGACTCCAAGCAGACATAAACCAAATCTTTAAATGGGCTGCAGAAAACAATATGAAGTTCAATGATGAGAAATTTCAATTACTCAGATACGGAAAACGTGAAGAAATTAAAATCTCATCGGAGTACAAAACTAATTCCAACCACACAATAGAGCGAAAAACTAATGTCAAAGACCTGGGAGTGATCATGTCAGAGGATCTCACCTTCAAGGACCATAACAATGTAGCAATTGCATCTGCTCGAAAAATGACAGGATGGATAATGAGAACCTTCAAAACCAGGGATGCCAAGCACATGTTGACACTTTACAGATCGCTTGTTCTATCTAGGCTGGAATATTGCTGCACACTAACTGCACCTTTCAAGGCGGGTGAAATTGCTGACCTTGAAAATGTGCAGAGAACCTTCACCGCACGCATAAGTGCGATAAACCACCTCAACTACTGGGAACGCTTGAAGTTCATAAACCTGTACTCTCTAGAACGCAGGCGGGAGAGATACATTATTATATACACATGGAAAATTCTCGAGGGCTTAGTACCAAACTTGCACACAAAAATCACTCCGTACGAAAGCAAAAGACTCGGCAGGCGATGTAACATCCCCCAATGAAGAGCGGGGGTGCCACTAGCA
>WNWK01002048.1:220000-233524 GCA_009830355.1 Cherax destructor
TGTTTAGCATCAAAAACCAAAGCAGAGCCAAGGTTAGTCTACATAAGATTTATAAAAGAAAAACATAAGAAATAAAAGCAAATGCGAACTAGATGATAATATTGAAGAAAGAGGCAGAGTCACTGATGAAGAATAACAAGGGAGAATGTGAAAAGCTAATAAAAAGATTCAAAGAAGTTTTTACAGAAGAAAGTTAACAGTTCCCAGAAAAAAAACTAATTAATAGTTATTAGAAGCCATCATCACAAGAAATGATGAAATTATAAAATGAATTTGTAGTAGTAGTAGTTGTAGTTGTAGTAGTAAATCAACAGACTAAAGTCTGAGGCAGCTACTGTGAAAAGCTCTGTTCCACAAGGCACAGTACTCGCTTCCATCCTGTTCCTCATCCTCATATCGGACATAGACAGGGATATAAGCCACAGTGATAAAGGAATGACAGGAAAAGTTGGTAGATGGATCTATAATTTCCTAACAAATAGAACATAAAGTGTAGTAGTAAACAGAGTAAAGTCTATAAATTAGACACATACGCAACACTTGGGTATCTTTTTTGAGGAAACGTTTCGCCACACAGTTGAGTTTGAGGTTGTCAGTCCCTCAAATGGACTGACAACATCGACTCTAGGTTGAGGGACTGACCACCTCAAACTCCTCCTGTTCTTCACGATTCTCCTTTGTATGGACTGATGAAGCCACTGTGTGGCGAAACGTTTCCTCAATAAAGATACCCAAGTGTTGCATATGTGTCTAATTTATCAACTTGTCGGTTCTCTGAACCATTCATTTACAGAGTAAAGTCTGAGGCGGCTACGGTGAAAAGCTCTGTTCAACAAGGCACAGTACTCGCTCCTATCCTGTTCCTCATCCTCATATCTTACATAGACAGAGATGTAAGCCACAACAACGTGTCTTCCTTTGCAGATGACACCCGAATTTGCATGACAGTGTCCTCCGCTGAAGACACTGCAAGTCTCCAGGCGGACATCAACCAAATTTTTAAATGGGCAGCAGGAAACCATATGAAGTTCAATGATGAGAAATTTCAATTACTCCGATATGGAAAACGTGAAGAAATTAAAACTATATAGGAGTATAAAACAAATTCCAACCACACAAAACACTCTCCTGGGAGTGATAATGTCAGAGAATCTCACTTTCAAAGATTACAATGTTGTATCAATCACATCCGCTAGAAAAATGACAGGATGGATAATGAGAACCTTCAAAACCAGGGATGCCAAGCCCATGATGAGACTTTTCAGGTCGCTTGTTCTATCTAGGCTCGAATATTGCTGCACACTAACAGCACCTTTCAAGGCAGGTGAAAATGCTGACCTAGAAAATGTACAGTGAACCTTCATGGCACACATAAATGCGATAAAACATCTCAATTACTGGGAACGCTTGAAGATCCTCAACCTGTACTCCCTAGAACGCAGGCGGGAGAGATACATAAGAACATAAGAACATAAGAAAGAAGGAACACTGCAGCAGGCCTACTGGCCCATGCGAGGCAGGTCCAAATCTCCAACGGCTTAAGCCAATGCCCCGACCCAGCCAGGTCAGGTTACATTCACTTAAGGAAGGAGCACTGCATCTGACCTAGTAGCACAACCTAGTCAGGACCAATTCACACCCAACCGCACCCACTCATATAATTGTCCAGCCGACCACCTGGTCAGGTCACTTCCACTTAAGGAATTAGTACAGGTCAGGTTACATTCACTTAAGGAAGGAGCACTGCATCTGACCTAGTACAAGCTCACACCCATCCACACCCACTCATGTATTTATCTAACCTATTTTTAAAACTACACAACGTCTTAGCATCTATGACGGTACTCGGGAGTTTGTTCCACTCATCCACAACTCTATTACCAAACCAGTGCTTTCCTATATCCTTCCTGAATCTGAACTTTTCCAACTTGAAACCATTGCTGCGAGTCCTGTCTTGGTTGGATATTTTCAGCACGCTATTTACATCCCTTTGTTTATTCCTGTTTTCCATTTGTACACCTCAATCATATCCCCCTAATTCTACGCCTTTCTAGAGAGTGCAGATTCAGGGCCCTCAGTCTATCCTCATAGGGAAGATTTCTGATACATGGGATCAACTTTGTCATCCTCCTCTGTACGTTTTCCAGTGCATTTATATCCATTCTGTAATACGGTGACCAGAACTGTGCAGCATAATCTAAATGAGGCCTAACCAAAGATATATAGAGTTGAAGAACAACCTGAGGACTTCTGTTATTTATACTTCGTGATATGAAGCCAAGGATTCTGTTAGCTTTATTGCGAACACTTATGCACTGTTGTCTAGGCTTCAGATTACTACTAACCAGAACTCCTAAATCCTTCTCGCAATTACAAGTAATAAGATCTATATTATTCAGCTTATATGTGGCATGGTTATTGTCCTGCCCAACATTTAGAACTTTGCATTTGTTTACATTAAACTGCATCTGCCACTTCTCCGACCACTGCATCAGTCATTACATGATTATATACATGTGAAAAATACGGGTATTTTCCCGAAAGTTATACTGGATAAACTTTCCAATGTGAATAGGTATCATTCATGTGTTGCTGTTGGTTTAAAATTTAACTGATTGTAAAAGAGAACCAACAGAAGGGTCTTAGCGCATGCACGGAGGGACGCAGGGGCATGGGTCAGGTCACGTGAGTGAGTGGCGTTGGTGAATCGTGTGGGTATACCCAAATGGCGTGGGTATCTGGCTAAAATGAGGTCAGGAATTTGGCGTTTACGAAGGCAGAAACGGAATTAGTGGCCCTACTTCACAACAGGAAGTGTCGTAATCGTTCTCAGTGTATAATGAGGGACATCAAGTCCGGGAAACCACTATAATAGGGTGGTGAATTTGTTAAACAGTGAGCGACGTGACGCCTCCATTAAGAGTGTTTGGTGGGGAAAATACCCGTCGGTTTGATCACTACTCATCTTGCTCAGATCTTAATGGATCAACTTCTAACGAGTGTAAATTAGTGGGACATTAAGTCGCCTTGTGAACGTTTAGTTTAGTTTAATATCTTTATTATGCACCCCATACCCATCTTGTGGGCGGTATTCAAAAGATTACAGAGGTACATAATTGGTCCAGGGACTGGACTCCAAAGTTTTGATAACTGAACAAGTTACAGCGGTAATGAACTAGATCTGGTCTCAATTATGACCAAGTTACAAAGGTAATGAGCTCCAGGTAGAGCTGGTAACAATCATGATAGTTACAAAGGTAATGACTCATAAACATGTCCATACATGGTTACAATCATGAACAAATTACAGAGTAATGAGCAATTAACAAACATTCTATGGAATGCATCCATTGCCCCAACAACAGATGTTGCTAGGTACCTGTCCCTCTTCGGCAGGACAGCCAGACAGCCATTGCAAACAGCAGCAGGTTGCGCCAGAATCTGCTGCTTGTAGGAGCACCATCGACCCTCCCCAAGAGGTCCAAGAGGTCAGCGACTCCGCTAGCAGCCCGAGGAAGAGCTGCCCTGGGGACGTGTCAATAGTTAGCTAAGCAGTTTACCAAAGCGGACAGTTAACCACAAGTCTCGAACAGTGACGACGGTGAAGTAACGTCCTGGTGGAAGCCAATTTGATTGCAGATCCCAGGCCCTCTGTCTGCTGGGAGGGGCTGTTGGTTGTTCCCACCTGGAGCCCTCCAGGAGGGGTTGGAACAACCCGGAGGGCAGATTAGATTAGATTTTGCCACCGAAGTGCCTAGTTTATTGTGCACTCCATATCCATCCTGTGGACGGTAGCGCAAGAGCATATGGATACACAAAAGGCCTAGGAACTAGGCCCCAAAAGGGTTAACAATTGTACATATGGATTTATATCTACAGTTCACTTATCTGTTACAAGCAAATTTAGGGAATTTGCTTAGTATATCTGGTATCTTATTTTCATTAATAAGATATCTTGACATGTCACATAGGTTATTATACTGTATATCTCTGTATTCCTCAATAAGTGCACAATTAAGCACATAGTGTTCAAGACAGTGACCATATGCCTGATCACATAATTTGCATTTACAGTAGTTTGATCATCATCTGTGTGTCTCGCAAACTGCCAGAAGTACTTGTAACCAAGCCTAAGCCTGGCCACTACAACATCAGTCAATTTGTTCACATTGCAAGTTGCTCCATAAACATACTTATCTAAGTTCATTTTATCATAGTGGGTTATAGATCTACTCAGGCTTCTAACTGCATTCCTATAACAATCATTTTCATTATTTACTTCTCTCCTAATATTATTCCTAATGCTAGACACAGATATACCAAAGTTATATTCTACATTCTTCTTCTGGGTACTCTTCTTGGCTAACATATCAACTTTATCATGAAGGAGTAATCCAATGTGTGATTTGATCCATAGCAATTGTACATTAATTCCTTTGTCCCGGATTTTTGAGTATATCTGGCTTCTCCAATGAGCATGTTGTTGGAGTCATTATATGAGTCAAGAGCCTTCAGTGATGACATAGAATCAGTAATGATGATAGAGTCAAGCTCAGTATCATAAGTTAGCTTTAGTGCCATTAGGATTGCAAACAATTCAGTTTGCAGTGTAGACTCCCAGTTGTTAATTCTTATGCCTAGTTCAACAAATTGATTATCGTTCTTAACTAGGGATGTGGCAACAAGAGCAGATGCAGCCCTGCAAGAAGACTCCTGTTTAGATTCATCAGTGTATATAACTTGTGATAACTTATTACTACCAGCTTGGCGAGAAATTTATTCTTGAGCAGTTGCTTTAACAAATGATTTAAGGAAGGGATTACTAGCAATGAGCTTTTTGGAAGGGACTTGCAGGTATGTGATATTAAATGAACACATCTTCCATGGAGGGGTGAAATGCTCTTGTTGTCTACAGTGATACAGTTCATGCAGGTTATAAAACTTAATGTAATTGCACGTTTTCACAATTCATTTAGATGTGTGTGTATTTACTTCTAGACATTTAGTAAGATTCATTGTGACAGTGTCTGGTTCATTTCTTAACATTCTAATACCAAGTACAGTGTTAATCTTAACAATCCTATCACTGATACTAGAAATACCAAGCTCCTTCCTCATATTAAGAACCTTTGTAGTTTTGGGACAGCCAAGAATAATTCTGAAAGCTTCATTTTGCATTAACTCCAAGGGTCGGGGAGAACTTTCTCTAGCTACTATCAACCTGGGAGCAGCATAATCAATTAAGGACCTAACATAGGCTATGCACATCATTCTCACGATTCTCACATTAGCACCATAATTGGGGTTGTAGCCAGCAACAGCTTTAAGTTAAGAGCATTTAGTCTATCTTTGCATTTCTTATTTAGTTGTGGTATAGTGGATTTGTTAAAGGGTACATCTACACCAAGATATCTGTAAGTTTTAATGTAGCTAATGTTTTCACCCTGCAAATAGATGGGTGGGGATGTCGTTTACTTGTTAATATCTTTGTTTTAGAGGAAGATATTACGAGGCCTAGTCGATTACAAATTGCTTGAACTTCATTAAGAATGGTACTCATCTTCTTATGCTCTGTTGTATAGATCATGATGCCATCAGCATAGCTTACAGCTATATGTTTAGGTGAGGCAGGTAGAGCATTTAGGAGAGCATTAATCAGAACATTAAATAGCGTGGACTGAGAACTCCTCCCTGTGGTGTACCTGGAGTTTACCTGGAGAGAGTTCCGGGGGTCAACGCCCCTGCGGCCCGGTCTGTGACCATGCCTCATGTTGGATCAGAGCCTGATCAACCAGGCTGTTACTGCTGGCCGCACGCAGTCCAACGTACGAACCACAGCCTGGCTGGTCAGGCACCGAGGATACTCTATTTGACAGGTATCCTATTATCCAGCAGAGTAGGCTACCACCAATATTCATTTTGGCTAGTTCATGTAGTATAACAGTTCTGTTTGCGATATCAAATGCAGATTTGAGATCAAGAAATGTGGTAAAACTAGTGGTGTGTGCAGTGAGAAAGGTGCAAATACAGTTCTGCACACTATTACCTTTCATGAACCCATAGAGAGAGGGGGAAAGTTGGTGTCTGATTCTGTGGTACACTCTGTTAAGTATCATTCTTTCAAAAGTTTTACAAAGACAACTAGTTAAGGAGATCGGTCTAAATGTATCAGGCTGTTGGGACTTAGGGATAGGCACAATGAGACTATTGGTCCAGGAAGTAGGAAGAACGCCCTCAATGTAACTGGTATGAGAGTTCTTCGCACGGAAGTTGAAGCTTGAGGAACTGAGTGCACACTGCCTGTGGCACACCTGACAGCTGCCTCGCAGTCGAACTCCACAGTGCTATCCCTGCAGTGGAAGTTCCCGTGAGCCCGGCACACCCTGTGCCATCGCTGACATCGTGAGCTGGGAGGGGAAAAGTACCCTCTACAGTTGGGGTGGTGCTGGGAGTTGGGTGGGTTAGGTGCAGGGGTGAGGGGTTATGAGAGGGTCACTGTTTACCACACACGGGGCAGCCCGGGGAGGGGGGTGAGGGGTACTTCCCCGATTGAACACATGTCAACCTCATGGCCCAGTCCCAAGGACCACGGAGGTTTTACGGAGTGTCGTCTCCTAAATCGGGACAAACTAAGTGACACCATTATCCTGCTAGGAGAAGAATTGTGCCTACCAAGCAGGACACCAAAACGAGGGGGATAAAACAGACAACGGATGCGACCTCCTCACCCACAGTTAAGTAACCTTTCTATTTATGACAGACTGATACTGGCTAATTAGGTATGTTGTAATATTATAGGTATTGTGGGTACATCAATGATCTCCAGTGACCATCAATAATCACAACCAAAGCTTCGCCTTGAATCCAAACATGATACCTTAAGCTATATTGATAACTTAGTCACACAGCACACTCTCTCACAAATTATTTACGTTGATGGTTCTGTTCACCAATCCACTGGTGCAGCTGGTAGTGCTGCTGTTGTCATACAGAGTGATGGCTCTCTTAAAGAAATTGGAGCACGCATCAATAACTGGGCCTCTACCCTTCAGACAGAACTGTTTGCCATACTCCTTGCACTCAAATGCGTCCATGTATCTAAGGTTGACTCTCTAATTATAACTGATTCTCTGTCATCCATAAATGCTCTCAACTCATTAAGTATAAATTGTAGCATGCTTGTGTCAGAAGCCAGACACAGGTATGGTAGGATTGTGGATAGTAGATTCAGAGTGCACATGCTGTGGATTCCATCTCACATTGGTCTTCGGATGCATGATAGAACTGATAAATTGGCTAAGTTTTATGCTTTCAAAGAGGGGGTATCTTGGCTTGTCAGTTAGCAGTTTGAGAACAATAATACGAAAAGAACTTCAACTGAATTTTATTGACTTAAGACTCAGGGAGATTGACACCAGTCAGTCCATCTATCATCATTCTATCATGCAGGAGGAGCCACATGTCTATGGTGCATCCAACAAAATAATCAGGCTCTTGGATGTCACTACCGCCCGCCTCCGGCTAGGTTACAAGTATCTTTGGCAGGTTAAATCACCACCAAACAAAATGTAAACTTTGGCAGTTGGATTAGTCACACCCTGCGTCATTATGTACTGGAGTGCGATAAAATTAATGAGTTCAGAGACAACTCACACAGAAATGTCTAGTTTCTTCACATGCTTGACCAGGTGTGGGTTCCAAACTGGCGCTACATACTCCAGTATGGGCCTGACGTATATGGTGTACAGAGTCTTGAACGATTCCTTAGTGAGGTATTGGAACGCCATTCTTAGGTTTGCCAGCCGCCCGTATGCTGCAGCAGTTATCTGATTGATGTGTGCCTCAGGAGATGTGCTCGGTATTATACTCACCCCAAGATCTTTTTCCTTCAGTGAGGTTTGCAGTCTTTGGCCACCTAGACTATACTCTGTCTGCGGTCTTCTTTGCTTTTCCCCGATCTTCATGACTTTACATTTGGCAGGGTTAAATTCAAGGAGCCAGTTACTGGACCAGGCTTGTAGTCTGTCCAGGTCTCTTTGTAGTTCTTCCTGATCCTCGACTGATTTAATTCTTCTCATTAACTTCACATCATCTGCAAACAGGGACACTTCTGTGTGTGTGTATGTGTACTCACCTAGTTGTGGTTGCAGGGGTCGAGTCATAGCTCCTGGCCCCGCCTCTTCACTGGCCGCTACTGGGTCACTCTCCCTGCACCATGAGTTTTATCATACCTCTTCTTAAAGCTTTATCATACCTGTTCTTAAAGCTATGTATGGAACCTGCCTCCACTACATCGCTTCTCAAACTATTCCACTTCCCGACCACTCTGTGATTGAAGAAATACTTCCTAACATCCCTGTGATTCATCTGAGTCTTCAACTTTCAACTGTGTCCCCTTGTTGTTGTGTCCCATCTCTGGAACATTCTGTCTCTGTCCACCTTGTCAAGTACTCACCTAATTGTACTCACCTAATTGTGGTTGCAGGGGTCGAGACTCAGCTCCTGGCCCCGCCTCTTCGCTGTCTGCTACTGGGTCTCTGCTCTCCCTGCTCCATGAGCTTTATCATACCTTGTCTTAAAACTATGTATGGTTCCTGCCTCTACTATATATTTCTCTAGTCCATTCCACTTCCTGACTACTCTGTGGCTGAAGAAATGTTTCCTGACATCCCTTTGACTCATCTGAGTCTTCAGCTTCCAGTTGTGTCCCATTGTTTCTGTGTTCCCTCTCTGAAACAACCTGTCACTATCTACCTTGTCAATTCCCCGCAGTATTTTGTATGTCGTTATCATGTCTCCTCTGACGTGTGTGTGTATGTGTGTGTGTGTCACCCAACAATTAATATTTGCACCAATAACTCATTACAGTTGTGACCGGGTGTAGACTAGTAAATTGTTCATTGCTTTATAATTTGTTTATGATTGCAACCATGTATAAACGTAAGTAAGTAAATTTACTTACTTACATGATTCATTACCTTTGTAACTTGTGAGTTCATTACCTTTGTAACTTGCTCAGCTATCAAAACTTTGGGGCCCAGTCCCTGGACCCATTATGTACCTCTGTAATCTTTTGACTACCGCCCACAGGATGGGTATGGGGTGCATAATAAAGATATTAAACTAACTGATGTAGTAGTGCCATCTATTGGTAATAGTGTTGGTGTAGTAGTGCCATCTAGTGGTGGTAGTCAGAGTTAGTTAGGTTATCAGTGACGTTGTTATAGTGAAGGTCAGGATAGTGACCAACCTCAAGGGCACTAAAGGTCAATTGAACTTCAGTGGTCGTACAGGGTAGACGTGTTACTCCTCCTGCTGCCCCGCCGGCATTACCGCTTCCCCAGCATCTTAATACACCTAAATAACGTAAGTATTGTCTACTGACGTGTTTGTAATTACAACAGCAGAGTTAAGCTGCAGCTCCTGGTCCCCACCATCAGTTTGGTCACTAAATTATTTTAATATTTTTAATTTTCTTTGGGGTCTATTGTCTTGGATGGGGGGGGTGAGTAATTGACTTTAGTGGAGGGGTTTTGATGCGAGGAACTGGAGCTATTCTCCTTCCTCTGATCAAACAATAACTCTCACACTAGGCGTTACATAACCCATAATGGTGTATGTAGTTCTGGGCTATTTTTTTCCATTATTGAAAATTAACTTAGTGAAGGTCTCTTGATCCCAGTAACTTGCGCCTTGTGATCCAGGTTTATATGTAAGAAATAGATTAAATAAAATAGTTTTACTATGTTAAACATTAATGGGTATATCAGTCAGGCAGTAATGTTGTTAGTTTATATTATATGGTAATGTTTGTGTATGTGTGTAATGTTGATGGTTATAACGTTTCTTTGTGTATATATGTGTAATGATGATGGTTATATTGTTCCAGGTGTAGAAATTGCTGCGCCTGACTGTAATGTGATCAACACAGGAACGTTGACCAGTCTGAGGAGTGGAGACAACCACACTAGTAAATGGTCTGACCCATAACATTTAGTGTTTTACCTGGAGTATACCTGGAGAGGGTTACTCCAAGTATGTGCAGAAGCAGCAGCTGGAGACATCGTCAGAGGTGGGCGGGTCCCACTTGTAAGGTATTTCCAGGTTATAAGTCCACTAAAGTTTGGTTATTGAAGCAGATAGTAATTGTATTAGGTGGGAAGGTGGTGGTGAGAGTATAAGAAAGATTGTAAGCAATTGATATCAAAAGTAACTTAGTGGGACGTATTAGCTTCCAGCAGCAACAGCCTGGTTGACCAGGCAAGCACCAGACGAGTTTGGCCCATGGCCAGGCTCAGAGAGTAGAGAAACTCTCGAAACTCTTCAAAGGTATATAAGGTATATCCCGACCAGAGATCAAATCTCTGGCCAGGAAATAATGAGGAATGTATTCTATAGGTTACCTTGAATGAGGTGGAGATAAAAATTGGAGAAATGGGTTGTAAAGTTTAGAACTGAAGACTGATTAGATTTTAGGAATTTTTAGTCTATTATGCAGTCTATACCCATCCTGCAAGAGTGTAGGAAGCAGAGATGAAATGTGTAAGTGATATTTCATGGCTCAGTTGGTAGTGGCGTCAACTGAAGAACCGGGATTCGATCCCGGACACAAGTGGGCATATTCTTTTATATTCATTGGCACTGTTCACATAAGAGAGGAGGAACACTGCAATAGGCCTACTGGCCCATACTGGGCATACTTGTGTAATTGTGTGTTAATCTACCGGGTTAATAATTATACTAAGATAGTTTAGTGTGATGAGGGTAATGGCAGAGGTCTTGATGCCGGGTGTAAGTTTATTCAGGTATATACAAATAGTTACATAGATTATCATACATAGCAGCATATGTGTAGAGAACCTAGGATAACCCCAAAAAGTCGGACAGAGTGACTTATTAAATGAGGCATATCCATTATTAAGACAAAAAAGAGCACTGAAGCAGACCTATTGACCCATGCTAGGCAAGTCCAACTCAACCACTCATTTGTTTAACCTATTTTTTAAAACTACACAACGTTATAGCTTCACATGGCGGGATAAATTTTCCTTTGGCAGAATATATTTGAGGCCTGGTCACTTTACAGATCGCTTGTTCTATCTAGGCTGGAATATTGCTGCACACTAACTGCACCTTTCAAGACGGGTGAAATTGCTGACCTTGAAAATGTGCAGAGAACCTTCACTGCACGCATAAGTGCGATAAACCACCTCAACTACTGGGAACGCTTGAAGTTCCTAAACCTGTACTCTCTAGAACGCAGGCGGGAGAGATACATTATTATATACACATGGAAAATTCTCGAGGGCTTAGTACCAAACTTGCACACAAAAATCACTCCCTACGAAAGCAAAAGACTCGGCAAGCGATGTAACATCCCCCCAATGAAGAGCAGGGGTGCCACTAGCACGTTGAGGTTTAGTTTTAATATCTTTATTATGCACCCCATACCCATCCTGTGGGCGGTAGTCAAAAGATTACAGAGGTACATAATGGGTCCAGGGACTGGACCCCAAAGTTATGATAGCTGAGCAAGTTACAAAGGTAATGAACTAACAAGCTACAAAGGTAATGACGTTGAGGGACAACACAATAAGTGTCAGGGGCCCAAGATTGTTCAACTGCCTCCCAGCATACATCAGGGGGATTACCAACAAACCCCTGGCTGTCTTCAAGCAGGCACTGGACAGGCACCTCAAGTCGGTACCTGATCAGCCGGGCTGTGGTTCGTACGTTGGACTGCGTGCGGCCAGCAGTAACAGCCTGGTTGATCAGGCTCTGGTCCAACAGGATGTTACAAAATGACACGATATCTATTAATAATAGATATCTCCAGTGAACACTAGAAAGGAAAGCCCTTCTAGCATCCAGCCTGTTACTGGGCTTTTGCAACAAGATCAGTATCCTGGTTCAGTTATCCAACATATTATATAGATTAAGGGGATTGCAACTGATAGGGTACTAACCAAAGTAAATTATTTAAAAGATTTATTAACAAAGTGAGAAAATCTAGGGTAGCAAAGTAAATCAAATATAAAGATATTAATTAAGATATCAATTAGGATACTTAGGAGGGTAGCTCCTACACTGCTCTCATATACAATAAGTCTGTGCTGAGGGCACATATATATAAATGACTCAGAGGTACCATCAGGTACAATGTCAGTAATAACAATAATATATACAAATAATAATAAATGTGTGTACGAGTGTGCTCCCGGTAACTCTAAGACTAGACTCAACCAGTGTACGACAGAACAACTTCTCATAAGCTAGCTGTACTAACAAATTGACAACCAGAACAGCTTGATTGTCTAGTAAAATGACCACTTCGCAGAACAGCACTATAACCGGCAACAGCAACACAGCATCAGGAACAAGGAGATAGAAAATCGACCCTAACTGGGGACCATCAGTAGATCCTCCAAAACAGTCCCAAAACTCCCTTACTACTGAAACTAGGTTCAGCATAAACAATCCCAAACTGTGGCGGTGCACAGATGCCTTATCGAAGTAGGTCCTGAGCTAGAGCTTGAGACCTGAGTTATCAAAGAGTGTCAAAGTGACACACAACCCAGAACAAAGTCGAATAATCACTGTCTAGTCTATTCTCTGTGAACAGAGTTACACAGAGTCCTGAGAAGTATGATTCGCCTCACCAACGAATTCATACTCTACCCAACAGAGTCTAATGTCGAGAACAACAAGAGTGAGGAGTTGACTCGACGAGGGCAGCAGGCCAGAGAGAGAGATGAAAGAGGAACAACCACCCAGCTCAGGTATGTCCAGAGACTGACTCCTCCCCGCAACAAGACGCCGGCAGCCTAACAGTCGTTTGCCAACACCAAGGCAGTTACTACACACTCTCGAGCACAACAAAATATAATATCCTACCTAATATATATAGCTAAGTTAAATAATAGTCTAATAATAATATAAAGCAAAATATTAACGATTTAGCTATAATCGAGAATATTCGCAATATAAAATTATAGAAAATTGAAATATACATTATATACATTGAGGCCCAGTTCAAGGGGCGCAACACAGGAGGCCTGGTCACAGACCGGGCCGCGGGGGTGTTGACCCTTGGAATTCTCTCCAGGTAGACTCCAGGTAAGACCCCCCTTGATCTTGCCTAGATCCCCCTTTGATCTTACCTAGACCCCCCTTGATCTTGCCTAGACCCCCATTTGATCTTACCTAGACCCCCCTTGATCTTACCTAGAGTGTCAGGTGCCCTAGATTGTTCAACTGCCTCCCAGCATACATAAGGGGGATTACCAACAAACCCCTGGCTGTCTTCAAGCAGGCACTGGACAGGCACCTAAAGTCGGTACCTGACCAGCCAGGCTGTGGTTCGTACGTTGGACTGTGTGCGGCCAGCAGCAACAGCCTGGTTGATCAGGCTCTGGTCCAACATGAGGCCTGGTCACAGACCGGGCTGCGGGGGCGTTGACCCCTGGAATTCTCTCCAGGTAAACTCCAGGTAAGACCCCCTTAATCTTACCTAGACCCCCTTGA
>WNWK01002049.1:0-34628 GCA_009830355.1 Cherax destructor
CTTTAAAGCTTTTTGTGTCCGTAGGTAATGGGGGTTCATCTGCTCTTGATAATTTGATGGTGTTGTTTTTCCATCTTATTTTTTCCCTAAATTGCAGATAGGGTTTATCTTTTCATATACCTTTTGGGCGGGGAGTCTGCTCATAATAAATTTTTTTGATCCCTTATCAGGCTGGTAAGGGTTGATGAGTAGCTTTTGGGATTGTTCTCTGGTTATTAGACCCTTCTGTATTTTTTTCTTTGGGGCCCTTTTTGTTAAGGATTTAAGGATGCGGGTGTTCCCGGGATTGTTAAGTCTCTTGCGGATCTGTTTATTTTTTTTAGGGCAATGTTTGTTATAGAGGTGGGGGGTTTTTTTAAAGGAAATTCTTATGCATTCATTAGTATCTGATATGTTTCTAACTCATTATGCCAGTCAATGTTAATCATAGCGTTATGTTATTTGGACTCTTTTGTACCCTGAAGGTAATTTTGAATCTGGGGGGCAATTTACCAAATTGATGAGAAAGGCGGATATGGTCTGGGGTGTTGTCTGTGATGATGCCTGATTTTAGGGGGGATAGTATTAGCCCAGATGTGGTCTAGTAATGAGGTACTAGTCTCGGAGATTCTTGTAGGTTTTGATATTGTTGGTAGTAAAAACAGTTGCTAAAGTGTTTGTGAATTCTGTTATTTTGGGGTCCTGGTCATGTGGGGAGATTTATATTGAAGTCTCCTGTGAGCAAATGGTCTTTGTTCATGTGTGCATCAGTTAGTAGGTTACCAGTTTTTCACTAAAATGGTGAATGTTTGACTGTGGAATCTTAGATGTTTATCAGTGGTTTTTTGCAGGTTTTATTTAAATTTAGCTATAATATATTATCCCTCATCCCTATGCGATTATTATACATCGTGACTGAGTAATATATGCTATTCCACCCCTCTGATCGTCCTACATGGAATCTTGTAACCTGGGATGGCATGACACTTAGATCAGGCTTCAGCCAGTCTCAGTAGTGATGATGCATATTGGTCTGAGATTGAGTAGGCTGTGAGGTCATCATAATTTCTCAAAGATCTAACATAAGATAGTTTTCATACATATAGAATTAAAACTACCTAGATAAAAGATATGATTTTTGGATCTTTAATTATTATTATATTTACATAAATTATATTTCATTGTATTCTATCTTTCATATATAAATTCTCATACATATAAATATTTACTATAAATATTACATAGTCTAATAATATCTTTATTTACACAAGACATGTACAGGGTATCAGGCTAGCTGACATCAGTGACATACTACTATATAGAAATCCTTGTATGCTAGCATTGGCAATAGGTCAGTGTCCCAGGATGCGACTCACACCAGTCGACTAACACCAGGTACCCATTTTACTGATGGAACATGAAAAAGGTGTAAGAACACCCCAATGTTTCTGCCCTGGCTGGGAAACGAACTCCAGACTCGCCGTGTAAGCGAGAGTTTAGCCACAAGCCACCAGAGCTAACTCCGAAGGGTTAGCCTACCAGGATAACTCATTTGAATTTATTCCTTAACATTAGACACATATGCATCACTTGGTATCTTTATTGAGAAACTTTTGCACACAGTGGCTTCATCAGTCCATACAAAAAATCGTGAAGAACAGGAGTTTGAGTGGTCAGTCTCAATCTTAGTCGATGGCAGTCCATCAATCGTAATGTATGGATGATAAACTGTGTGCGAAACGTTTTAAAAATACCAAGTGTTCATATTGTCTAATTACAACTCGTCGTTCTCTGAACCATTCATTTACTATTCCTTCAAGGATGTGATTGATGATGGTGAGGGCTCTTCATCTAAAATTATCTGTGCTCAGTTCCCTGAATTGAGCCTGAATACCTTCCAGCCCCTTCACAGGCGCTGTATAATCCCTACGGGTTTAGCACTCCCCCATTATTATTATAATAACAATGTCTTATTTCTACTGTCGTTCAATTTGTTCAGATGCGACCAAGTGTGGTCGATCATTTTTTGAACTTGAATATGAAGTTCAAAGAAGAGAAATTTCAACTACTCAGATATGGAAAACATGAGGAATTTAAAACTGTATCAAGGGTATACAACAAAATCTAACCATACAAGAGCGAAAAAGTAATGTGAAGGACCTGGGAGTGATAATGTCAGAGGATTTCGCCTTCAAAGACCACAACAATGTATCTACAACATTACCTGGAGAGCATTTCGGGGGTCAACGCCACCGCGGCTCGGTCTGAGACCATTTTTTTTGGTGGATCAGGGTCTGATCAACCAGGCTGTTACTGCTGGCCGCACGCAAACTGACGTACGAACCACAGCCCGGTTGGTCAGGTACTGACTTTAGGTGCCTGTCCAGTGCCTTCTTGAAGACAGCCAGGGGTCTATTGGTAATCCGCCTTATGTATGCTGGGAGGCAGTTGAACAGTCTTGGGCCCCGGACACTTACTGTGTTGTCTCTCAATGTACTCATGGCGCCCCTGCTTTTCATCGGAGGAATGTTGCATCTCCTGCCGAGTCTTTTGTTTTTATAGGGAGTGATTTTCATGTGCAGGTTTGGTACCAATCCCTCCAGGACCTTCCAAGTGTATATTATCATGTATCTCTCTCGTCTGCGTTCCAGGGAATACAGATCAAGGACCTTCAACTGTTCCCAGTAATTTAGGTGCCTTATCGTACTTACGTGTGCCATGAAAGTTCTTTGTACACTCTCCAGGTCAGCAATGTCACCAGCCTTGAAGGGGGCCGTTAGTGTACAGCAGTATTCCAGCCTAGAGAGAACAATCGATTTGAAGAGAATCATCATGGGCATGGCGTCCCTAGTTTTGAAGGTTCTCATTATCCATCCTATCATTTTCCTAGCAGATGCGTTAGATACATTGTTGTGGTCTTTGAAGCAGGGCCAGATTTATAAGGGGGCAAAGGGGGCAGATGCCCCGGGCCCCCCTGCCAGAAGGGCCCCCCAACGAAGGACTTCCTTTATAACAAAATGTAATAATAAAAAAATAGTTTAATTAATAAAAGGAATTACAAATAAAGTGTGTGAGGGGCATCAGAAAATAGAAAGAAAGGGTGTTCCCCCACCCTCTCTCCCTTTGAATAACTATTTCTGGTTAGCGTGAGTTTAGAGGTAAATGACCAGACCATGAGGTCTGGTCATTTACCTCTAAATTCACACTAAAAGGCATGTGGAACACCCAAATAGAAAGGAATGTGGAACGCCCAGATAGAAAGGCATGTGGACCGCCCAGATAGAATGGCATGTGGAACGCCCAGATAGAAAGGCATGTGAAACGCCCATATAGAATGGCATGTGGAATGCCCAGATAGAAAGGCAGGTAGAAGATCAAACCAGCTCCACTATTCTCTTCAACCTTCATTTAGCAAGTAAGTTTACTTAGGTACAGGCACATATAAGTACAGTTATCATACATAGTGTAAATTACCTTGGATAACCCAAACAAATTCAGACACACTGACTTATTTTCATTACTTCTTTATAAATGTTCATTCTTCAGTCACCATAAACAAAGAATGAAAATATTTAAAGGTTAGCAATGAAGTATTGTATTTTTTACTTTTGCATCGTTTTTTAGCCCTAGCGCTACGTTGCACTTAATTAATGATAATGTAATCATGAAAAGGCAGGGTAATATTTTGTGAAGGGATTCAGGGACACCCGTCCTGGAGGTGGGAAGTACAGTGCCTGCACTTTAATGGAGTTACGATTCCTTGGATCAAGAGTCCCTCACTGGCATCAAGGAACCTCCCTTGAGGTGAAGTGTTACCATAATTAGTTTATTTACGTACAGGTATACAAATGCACTTAAATAAATGATCATACATAGCAACATGTGTAAATTACCCAGGATAACCCAAGAAAACTGGTTATATCCAGCATACATCAGGGGGATTACCAACAATGTGGTAGCAGAGATAACACCAGGAGGCAGCTCAGATGAAAATTCACACATGCATGAACTTTTAAATCTCTGCACCAAGTTCACCTTAAACCAGCAAATAGTAGAGCCCAGAAGATTAGAGAATACGCTGGACCTCATCTTCACCAACAATGATGATCTGATACGAAATGTCATCATATCAAAAACAATATACTCAGATCACAACATAATAGAGGTCCAGACATGCATGCGGGGAGCCCCAGATCAACAAAATGTGATCAGCCTTGAGGGAGCTTTCTCCAAATTCAACTTCAATAACAAAAACATAAGGTGGGACCAAGTAAACCAAGTCCTAAATGATATAAACTGGGAAGATTGCCTAAGCATCACGGATCCCAACCTATGTCTAGAACAAATTAACTCTGTGGTACTTGAGGTTTGCTCAAGGCTAATTCCCTTAAGGAAAAGGAGGAGAAGATGCAAACTAGAAAGAGAGAGGCGCTCCCTATACAGAAGAAGGCAAAGAATAACGGAGCGGCTACAGGAGGCCAATATCTCTGAAATACGTAGGGAGACACTAGTCAGAGAAATAGCAAACATCGAATTAAAACTAAAGGAATCTTACAGGAATCAAGAGACACGGGAAGAACTAAAAGCCATAAATGAAATTGAAAGAAACCCTAAGTATTTCTTTTCCTATGCAAAATCAAAGTCGAGAACAACAACCAGTATTTGGCCCCTACTTAAACCGGATGGGTCCTACACAGATGACAGCAAGGAAATGAGTGAGTTACTTAAATTCCAGTATGACTCAGTCTTTAGCGAGCCACTAACCAGACTGAAAATTGAAAACCTAAATGATTTTTTATGAGAGTGCCACAGAACTTGACAGACGCATGCCTTTCTGACATCACCACGACGCCAAATGACTTCGAAAAGGCAATAAATGACATGCCCATGCACTCCGCTCCAGGCCCAGACTCATGGAACTCCGTGTTCATCAAGAACTGCAAGAAGCCCCTATCACATGCTTTTAACATCCTATGGAGAGGGAGCATGGACACTGGGATCGTCCCGCAGCTACTAAAAACAACAGACATAGCCCCGCTCCACAAAGGGGGCAGTAAAGCAATAGCAAAGAACTACAGACCAATTGCGCTAACGTCCCATATCATAAAAATCTTGATACCCATCAATTGCACAACCCAGGACAGCATGGGTTTAGAGCAGGCCGCTCCTGTCTGTCCCAACTACTGGACCACTACGACAAGGTCCTGGATGCTCTAGAAGATAAACAGAATGCAGATGTTATATACACAGATTTTGCAAAAGCCTTTGACAAGTGTGACCATGGTGTAATAACATACAAAATGCGTGATAAAGGAATAACAGGAAAAGTTGGTAGATGGATCTATAATTTCCTAACATGTAGAACACAAAGAGTAGTAGTCAACAGAGTAAAGTCTGAGGCAGCTACTGTGAAAAGCTCTGTTCCACAAGGCACAGTACTTGCTCCCATCCTATTCCACATCCTCATATCAGACATTGACAGGGATATAAGCCACAGTGCTGTGTCTTCCTTTGCAGATGACACCCGAATCTGTATGACAGTGTCCACCGTTGAAGACACTGCAAGACTCCAAGCAGACATAAACCAAATCTTTAAATGGGCTGCAGAAAACAATATGAAGTTCAATGATGAGAAATTTCAATTACTCAGATACGGAAACGTGAAGAAATTAAAATCTCATCGGAGTACAAAACTAATTCCAACCACACAATAGAGCGAAAAACTAATGTCAAAGACCTGGGAGTGATCATGTCAGAGGATCTCACCTTCAAGGACCATAACAATGTAGCAATTGCATCTGCTCGAAAAATGACAGGATGGATAATGAGAACCTTCAAAACCAGGGATGCCAAGCCCATGTTGACACTTTACAGATCGCTTGTTCTATCTAGGCTGGAATATTGCTGCACACTAACTGCACCTTTCAAGGCGGGTGAAATTGCTGACCTTGAAAATGTGCAGAGAACCTTCACCGCACGCATAAGTGCGATAAACCACCTCAACTACTGGGAACGCTTGAAGTTCCTAAACCTGTACTCTCTAGAACGCAGGCGGGAGAGATACATTATTATATACACATGGAAAATTCTCGAGGGCTTAGTACCAAACTTGCACACAAAAATCACTCCCTACGAAAGCAAAAGACTCGGCAGGCGATGTAACATCCCCCCAATGAAGAGCAGGGGTGCCACTAGCAAGTTGAGGGACAACACAATAAGTGTCAGAGGCCCAAGATTGTTCAACTGCCTCCCAGCATACATCCGGGGGATTACCAACAAGCCCCTGGCTGTCTTCAAGCAGGCACTGGACAGGCACCTCAAGTCGGTACCTGATCAGCCGGGCTGTGGTTCGTACATTGGACTGCGTGCGGCCAGCAGTAACAGCCTGGTTGATCAGGCTCTGGTCCAACAGGAGGCCTGGTCACAGACCGGGCCGCGGGGGCGTTGACCCCTGGAATTCTCTCCAGGTAGACTCCAGGTAGAAACCCCTGGCTGTCTTCAAGCAGGCACTGGACAGGCACCTAAAGTCGGTACCTGACCAGCCAGGCTGTGGTTCGTACGTTGGACTGCGTGCGGCCAGCAGTAACAGCCTGGTTGATCAGGCTCTGATTCCAACATGAGGCCTGGTCACAGACCGGGCCGCAGGGGCGTTGACCCCAGGAACTCTCTTCAGGTATACTGAAGAGGACAGGAGGAACAAGAAATAGAGTAGACACCAGGAGAATCTATAGAGGGAGGGGAGGTATGAACAAGATTAGTGCGAAGAGTGTTAGTCTGGCGAAAGGTAAGTTTGATGTCTAAGGAACGGAGAGAGTTGTTGAGATTAGAGAGACCAGAGATGTAGGGAAGGCAGAGGACAGGAGAGTTCCCAGGAGTAGAGGGTTTAGGGGAGGCATAACATCTCCTGCCGCGCGTGGCTCGTGAGCGAAAAAATATTCGAAAAAATATGAAAATTGAGTTATTGGTATAGTAAAATAGCCCAACTCTCTGGCAACACAATGGTACAAGAATCAATGTCCTACGGCGTTTCTACAAGGAATTACAGCCATTTATATCATGTATGGTGACATCGGCGCCACCAACATGACTACTCGCATCCCGTAATTTTTTCGTTTTTTTTCCCCGTTTTTTTTATTGCTATTTCTTGTATTATTCATTCTAATGGTATCATATGAGTGTGGGCGGAGCTTATCCGATGAGTGCCAGCCAATCAGGAACGCTGGCAACATTCCCGCTCTGGCGACTCCCGGGAATCGGGAATATTTTTTTATTATTACGCTTATATCATCTAATATAATCTAAAATGACTAAATAAACACTAAAAAAGACATATAAACATGATATATACACTAGAACTAAACAAATAGGCCATAATAAGGCGACTGTATTTCGAGATTTTCGATATAAAATTATTTCCCCTTCATCTTGTATCGTCCTCTATGACATTGAGCAATAGAAAACGGTGTTTTTGAGGGTATAACAACACTAGATCACCAGTAGACACTAAAACAACAGCGATTTTCGCGATATTTTTTTCCGAACCCGGAGACGTTTCATGCGTAATCTCGGAAGTAAGTTATCGACCTATTTGATGAACCCCACCATTTATTATTGAAGTAAATGCAATAATAATAATATTGACAGGAATCATAAAACAATGATAGTTTTACAATGTGACAGAAGGTATTTGCAATATTCCAAATATTTTTGGATTTGAGTGGGAGTAAAGGGCAAGGTATTTTGCAGATAATAAAAACTGAGGAACTTTATTTTTTTGTAGAATAACTAGAGATAATTACACGAATACCTTCTGTGAGAAAATCGCATTAGCATTGTTTTATACGTACCTAGTCTCAAATCCACCTTTCGTTGTGCCATTTAGGCAGAGGTAATTTTTAAATGGAATCTTCAGTAAATATTTTTTTTCTCTTTTGTTTTTAGGGCTATCTTATTGAAACTCACAGACAATAAGGTCCATAAACACGCCTTCACGTGCAAAAAAAAAAAAAAAAAGAACGAAATCGGACGAACAGAAAAAAAAAATAATTGGTTATGCCTCCTCTTAGGAGAGAAGAAAGTCTGTTTGGCACGAGAGAAAGCAGAGTCTATGAAATGGGAAGGGTAGCCAAGACGGGAAAATTAATTATGAAGAGTGGACATTTCTGCTTCAAGGAACTGAGGATCACAAATGCGGAGAGCACGGAGAAAGAGGAAGATAAGAACACTTTTCTTGACAGAGGAAGCAATGATAAGAAAAGTAGTGAATATATACCTGCCACTGTGCATAGGCTTGCGGTACACGGAAAAGGCAACACCTGTAACTGAGCGGTGGACATGAACATCAAGGAAAGGAAGCAAAGAATTAGATTCCCAATCAGCTTTAAACTTAATGGAAGGGGCAAGATTATTAAGAACATCAAGAAATGGTTGGAAGAGACTAGAGTCATGAGGCCAAAGAGCAAAGATGTCATCTACATAGCGGAGCCAGAGTGAAGGACGTACATCAATAGTGGGAAGAACAAGTCTCGAAGTATTCCATGTAAAGATTAGCAAGAACAGGAGATAGAGGAGAGCCCATAGTGACACCAAAGGTTTGAGAATAATATTTACCTTGAAAAGAAAATGAATTAGAGTCACAGACCGGGCCTCAGGGGCGTTGACCCCTGGAACTCTCTCCAGGTATACTCCAGGATAATATCAAGAAAGACATCAGTAGGTATAGGGAGATGAAGTAACCCTTCATTGGCCTTCTCTCTGAGAAAATTAAGGACATCATCCAGAGGGACATTAGTGAAGAGGGACTCGACATCAAGACTAAGCATCTTACAGGTCGGGAGAGGGCGAACCCGTTCGATGAAGTCTTCAGAACACCAGTGACTTAACCTGATTCCTTCCTCTTCTATCTCTTCCCTCTTCTCCTCTTTCTTCTTTCTCCTCTGTGTTTTCTCTCTTTTGCCTTGTATTTGTTCTTCTTTATTTTATTTTATTTTCATTTTTCCCCCTCTGTGTTCTTGTCCTTACCCTATGCGGGCCGCCAGCTTTATTGCAGTGCTCCTCTTTCCTAGAATATGACTGACTCCACTACTACTACTTCCACTATTACTCCTCCACCACTTTCTTGTGCCCTCCCCTGTCTGCTCGCCTATAAATACCCCTTCTACCTGTTCTTTGTGTGAGTGATGAGTTGTGTAATGTCGTCTGCATAGGCTAGTGTGATGGAGTTGTGGTAAACAGGTGTTGGAATGTCGTTAGCGTATAAAATGTAGAGGGTAGGGGAGAGGACAGATCCCTGGGGTACTCCAGCATTTAGTGTGAAGTAGTCAGAGTAGCAGCCTTGGAATTTGATTCTCATGGTGCGGCCGTCAAGGAAGTTGCAGAGGAGTTTACGAGTAGTGAGAGTGGAGAGTTTGTGTTTGAGCCCTAAGTGCCAGATAGTGTCAAAAGCTTTTTCAACATCTTTTGCAACCAGGGCTGTCCTGTTTCTTTGTTTTGTGTTTATGTAGAAGTAGTTGAGAATGATGTTAATGGCATCCTGTGTGGATCTGCGAGTTCTGAAGCCAAACTGGCCATCAGAAAAAAGTGAGTTGTGTTCCAGGTATCTGCGAAGGCGATGGTTGATGAGTTTTTCAAAGAGTTTACCTAAAGTTTCGAGGAGGCTGATAGGGCGATAGTTTCTAGGGTCAGAGTGGTCATTTTTGGGTTTGGGAAGGAGGATAGCAGTAGCAGCTTTGAAGAGGGAAGGGAAGTATCCAGAAGCAAGGGAGGCATTGAGGAGGTTTGTGTAGGCAGTAATGATAGAGTCAGGAACGTGTTTTAGGATAATATGGTTTAGGCCAGAGGCACCAGGAGCCTTGGGGGAAAGGTTTCTGAGGAGAGTTTTAATGTCTGTGTTGGTGAAAGGAGATTAATTTATTCATGAAAGGCACTAAACTCATGAGGATCTTAGAGTGCTGCACGGCAAAGGGAAAGAGACGGAGGGGAAGGAGAGGCAGTGTTGAGGGATAAAAATCAACTGAAAGGATGGTAGTTACAGTTGATGAAGCAAACTGGTATCAGGAAAGCAATAAGTGTCTGCAACGAAGGTAGGACTGCCAAAGAAAAGGGCAGACAAAGTAAGCACATCAGGACATTTGAAATAAAGTTGGCATGCTCTCTGATGAATGGCATTTAATCAAGAAATGTTGGATGGAAAGGAGGATTTGGAGGCCATACCAGGAAGGTCGGAGGAGGTAAACAAGATTTTGAATGCTAGAGGCCTGAACATCCAACAAGCTTGTGTGAGCATGTTAGATTAGAGCAAATGGAAACAAGCAATTTTTATGACTTTACATTCTGTTGAAATGCGAGCAAGGTAAAATTTATGAAAGGATTTGGAAAAACTGGTTTGCTGGACTTGAGTTCTGGAGGTGGGAAGTACAATATCCATACTCTAGAGGGGTGAGGATGCTGCAGTTCGGAGGGTCATCTAAACTGTGATGCAGCACACATCTGGCAGGACAGAGATTGAGTGAATAATGGTGAATGAGTTTCCTCTTTTTGTGGGGTCACCCTACTTCAGTAGAAGATGGTCAGCATGTATGAAAAAAAATGCACTAAACCTGTAAGGATTACTGGTATACCATGCTAAAAAATGGAAGGGTATTGATGGTAAGGGAAAAGAAATGTGAAGTATGGTCTCACATGCTAAAGAGGAAAGTGAAAGTTGGTGTAGTCAGTCTCCATTAAGAAATTACAGTGCATGTGCATTAAAGATAAGGTATTCTAAAAGGAGGGCAGCCAGGATGCACAGGTGTGGGCATCAGAATCTTGACGGAAAGGTCAGAAATGAAATCTAGGTGGCCTTTCATAAGTTATGACAAAGAAATGATGTTGGACTGTAAACAAGACCTAAAAAATGTCATGGACATGACTGTGTGGGAATCTGGAATGTCCATTACATAGCTGAGTAAGGTTGTACTTTTTGTCACAACTGACAGTGATAAAAGCTGGAAATGCAAATACATCTTATTGGCCATGAACTTGGAGCAGCAAAACTGCCTGTGATCCTGAATGCATAGAGAGTATTGAAAAATAGTAGGAAAAGGGGACTTCAATGCAAGAAATTATGTGTATTATTATATTCATGGAAATAGTAAAACCAACTTACAGCACTGCATAGCAGTGAAAGACATGGTGTGCGAAGAAAAAAGTAAGAGGTAAGGTGTTGAAGGAAAGACATCAACAGAGAGGCTAGGGGTTACAGTTAATGTAGCAAATTGGTGCTAATTTAAAAGAAAAAGAGTCATAAACGGAGTCTGCAGCAAAAGTGGGGTCATAAAAAAAGTGCAGGCACAGTATGTCAAGTGTGTGTACTCACCTAATTGTGGTTGCAGGGGTCGAGACTCGGCTCCTGGCCCCACCTCTTAACTGACCGCTACTGGGTCCCTTCTCTCCCTGCTCCATGAGCTTTATCATACCTCGTCTTAAAGCTATGTATGGTTCCTGCCTCCACTACATCACTTGCTAGACTATTCCACTTCCTGACTACTATATGGCTGAAGAAATACTTCCTAACAACTTCCAATTGTGACCCCTTGTTTCTGTGGCCCCTCTCTGGAACATCCTGTCTCTATCCACCTTGTCTACTCCCCGCAGTATTTTGTATGTCGTTATCATGTCTCCCCTAACCCTCCTGTCCTCCAGTGTTGTCAGGCCAATTTCCCTTAACCTTTCTTTGTAGGACATTCCTCTTAGCTCTGGAACTAACCTTGTCACAAGCCTTTGCACTTTCTCTAATTTCTTGACGTGCTTGACCAGGTACAGGTTTCAAACTGGCGCTGAATACTCTAGTATGTGTATGTATGTGTTAGTTACCATTTTGTCCTACTCACATGTCGATTAGACACTAGGCCTGTTGTATGTGTGTGTGTGTGTGTGTAACAAAACACTTCGAAATGTTTCGGCCCCGCCGGGAATTGAACCCGGGCCCTCCGTGCGTAAAGCAAGAGCGCTAGCCACCATGCCATCGGGGCGTGTGTGTGTGTATATATGTGTGTATGTATGTATGTATGTGTGTGTGTGCTCTTCCTCCTATACATCAATGATCTTCCCAACGTATCCCAACACCTGAAACCGATTCTCTTTGCTGATGATACGACTTATGTCATCTCCCACCCAAATCTTGCCTCACTCAACACCATTGTTAATGAAGAGCTACTAAAAATATCAACCTGGATGACAGCCAACAAACTTACACTTAACACTGACAAAACCTTCTACATTATGTTTGAGAACAGAACAGGAGTTGCACAACTGAACATAATGATTGACAACACTCCTATTGCTAAACACAATGAGGGCAAATTCCTGGGCCTACACCTGGAGAGCAACCTGAATTTCAGCACCCATATCAACCACATAGCAAAAAAAGTATCCAAAACGGTTGGGATCCTCTCCAAGATACTATGTACCGCAATCAGCCCTACTCACACTATACTATTCACTCAAATATCCCTACCTCACCTATGCCATATGTGCTTGGGGATCAACAGCAACAACTCACCTAAAACCAATATTAACTCAACAAAAAGCTGCAGTAAGAATTATCACGCAATCCAATCACAGGCAACACCCCCCCCCACTCTTCAAAGACCTAAATTTACTCACTGTCCAGAACATCCACACTTACTACTGTGCAACCTACATGTACAGAACCATAAATTCCAATATTAACCCTGAACTAAATCGCTTTCTTGATAGTTGTGACAGGACCCATAGACACAATACCAGACACAAAAATCTCTATGACATTCCATGTGTCTGGCTAAATCTATACAAACGTTCAATGTACATTAAAGGGCCTAAAATCTGGAACTCCCTACCTGAAAACTCCAAAACTGCAGACTCAGCCACCATTTTCAACACTATCATCATAAAACATCTTATCTCACTAACACACCCCACCATCACCTAAAAACATACGTACACACATATCCTCCTCATCTGCACCAGCACTGACCCAAAGGACAGTAAACATAAAATCCCGAATATAGCTATTGTCTAATAAATCTGAAACTAGTCTTAAGTTTGCCTGATTTACTCCAATATTGGAGCTTTAATAGAAACTGTGTAACATGCCAAGACAAAACCATTCTTATTACTAATTTTTTTTACAATCTAAACATTCTGAACTACCTCACTATGGTATATCTATTTAATCATTTGAAATTTGTACTAATTTGTAATTTGTGATACAATCTAGTTATCCTGAACTACCTCACTATTGTAAATCTATTTAATCATTTGAAATTTGTATTCATATGTAATTTGTAATATAGATTAAGAACTAGTATTAAGTCTGCCCAAAATGCCTAGCATGCCTGGGCATGCTAGGCATGCTAATGGCCATCTTTATAATTCTAGTCCTTAAATGTAAAACACACTGTAATTTTTACAGAGAAATAAAGCATCTTGAATCTTAAATGTACTCACCTAGTTGAGGTTGCAGGGGTCGAGACATAGCTCCTGGCCCCGCCTCTACACTGGTCGCTACTGGGTCACTCTCCCTGCGCCATGAGCTTTATCATACCTCTTCTTAAAGCTATGTATGGAACCTGCCTCCACTACATCGCTTCCCAAGCTATTCCACTTCCCGACCACTCTGTGACTGAAGAAATACTTCCTAACATCCCTGTGATTCATCTGAGTCTTCAACTTCCAACTGTGTCCTGTATGTTAGTTAGTTAGTTACCATTTTGTCCTAGGCACATGTCAATTAGACACTAGGCCTGTTGTATGTATGTGTGTGTGTGTAAGGAAACACTTCAAAATGTTTCTGCCCCACCGGGAATTGAACCCGGCCCCTCCGTGCGTGAAGCGAGAGATTTACCCACTAGGCCACCGGGGGCTGTATGTGTGTTAGTTACCATTTTGTCCTAGGCACATGTCAATTAGACACTAGGCCTGTTGTATATATGTGTGTGTGTATGTGTATGTAAGGAAACACTTCGAAATGTTTCTGCCCCACCGGGAATTGAACCCGGCCCCTCCGTGCGTGAAGCAAGAGCTTTACCCACTAGGCCACTGGGGGCTGTGTTTGTGTGTATGTATGTATGTATGTGTGTATGTGTGTGTGTGTGTACTCACCTAGTTTTGGATACTTTTTTTGCTATGTGGTTGATATGGGTGCTGAAATTCAGGTTGCTCTCCAGGTGTAGGCCCAGGAATTTGCCCTCATTGTGTTTAGCTCCTGGCCCTGCCTCTTCACTGGCCGCTACTGGGTCACTCTCCCTGCGCCATGAGCTTTGTCATACCTCTTCTTAAAGCTATGTATTGAGCCTGGCTCCACTACATCGCTTCCTAAACTATTCCACTTCCCGACCACTCTTATGACTGAAGAAATACTTCCTAACATCTCTGTGATTCATCTGAGTCTTCAACTTCCAACTGTGTCCCCTTGTTGCTGTGTCCCATCTCTGGAACATTCTGTCTCTGTCCACTTTGTCAATTCCTCTCAGTATCTTATACTATGTTGTTATCATGTCCTCCCTGTCTCTCCTGTCCTCCAGTGTCATCAAGTCGATTTCCCTTAACCTCTCCCAAACGACCCAAACGACTTCGAAAAGGCAATAAATGACATGCCCATGCACTCCGCTCCAGGCCCAGACTCATGGAACTCCATGTTCATCAAGAACTGCAAGAAGCCCCTATCACATGCTTTTAACATCCTATGGAGAGGGAGCATGGACACTGGGATCGTCCCGCAGCTACTAAAAACAACAGACATAGCCCCGCTCCACAAAGGGGGCAGTAAAGCAATAGCAAAGAACTACAGACCAATTGCGCTAACGTCCCATATCATAAAAATCTTTGAAAGGGTTCTAAGAAGCAAGATCACCACCCATCTTGATACCCATCAATTGCACAACCCAGGACAGCATGGGTTTAGAGCAGGACGCTCCTGTCTGTCCCAACTACTGGACCACTACGACAAGGTCCTGGATGCTCTAGAAGATAAACAGAATGCAGATGTTATATACACAGATTTTGCAAAAGCCTTTGACAAGTGTGACCATGGTGTAATAGCACACAAAATGCGTGATAAAGGCATAACAGGAAAAGTTGGTAGATGGATCTATAATTTCCTAACACGTAGAACACAAAGAGTAGTAGTCAACAGAGTAAAGTCTGAGGCAGCTACTGTGAAAAGCTCTGTTCCACAAGGCACAGTACTTGCTCCCATCCTATTCCTCATCCTCATATCAGACATTGACAGGGATATAAGCCACAGTGCTGTGTCTTCCTTTGCAGATGACACCTGAATCTGTATGACAGTGTCCACCGTTGAAGACACTGCAAGACTCCAAGCAGACATAAACCAAATCTTTAAATGGGCTGCAGAAAACAATATGAAGTTCAATGATGAGAAATTTCAATTACTCAGATACGGAAAACGTGAAGAAATTAAAATCTCATCGGAGTACAAAACTAATTCCAACCACACAATAGAGCGAAAAACTAATGTCAAAGACCTGGGAGTGATCATGTCAGAGGATCTCACCTTCAAGGACCATAACAATGTAGCAATTGCATCTGCTCGAAAAATGACAGGATGGATAATGAGAACCTTCAAAACCAGGGATGCCAAGCCCATGTTGACACTTTACAGATCGCTTGTTCTATCTAGGCTGGAATATTGCTGCACACTAACTGCACCTTTCAAGGCGGGTGAAATTGCTGACCTTGAAAATGTGCAGAGAACCTTCACCGCACGCATAAGTGCGATAAACCACCTCAACTACTGGGAACGCTTGAAGTTCCTAAACCTGTACTCTCTAGAACGCAGGCGGGAGAGATACATTATTATATACACATGGAAAATTCTCGAGGGCTTAGTACCAAACTTGCACACAAAAATCACTCCCTACGAAAGCAAAAGACTCGGCAGGCGATGTAACATCCCCCCAATGAAGAGCAGGGGTGCCACTAGCACGTTGAGGGACAACACAATAAGTGTGAGGGGCCCAAGATTGTTTAACTGCCTCCCAGCGTACATCAGGGGGATTACCAACAAGCCCCTGGCTGTCTTCAAGCAGGCACTGGACAGGCACCTCAAGTCGGTACCTGATCAGCCGGGCTGTGGTTCGTACGTTGGACTGCGTGCGGCCAGCAGTAACAGCCTGGTTGATCAGGCTCTGGTCCAACAGGAGGCCTGGTCACAGACCGGGCCGCGGGGGCGTTGACCCCTGGAATTCTCTCCAGGTAGACTCCAGGTAGGACATACCCCTTAGCTCCGGGACTAGTCTTGTTGCAAACCTTTGCACTTTCTCGAGCTTCTTCACGTGCTTGGCTAGGTATGGGTTCCAAACTGGTGCTGCATACTCCAGTATGGGCCTAACGTACACAGTATACAGGGTCCTGAATGATTCTTTATTAAGATGTGTATGTGTGTATGTATGTATGTATGTATGTGTGTATGTATGTGTGTATGTATGTGTGTATGTGTGTGTGTATGTATGTATGTGTGTATGTATGTATGTGTGTATGTATGTATGTGTGTATGTATGTTAGTTACCATTTTGTCCTAGGCACATGTCAATTAGACACTAGGCCTGTTGTATATATGTGTGTGTGTATGTGTATGTAAGGAAACACTTCGAAATGTTTCTGCCCCACCGGGAATTGAACCTGGCCCCTCCGTGCGTGAAGCAAGAGCTTTACCCACTAGGCCACTGGGGGCTGTGTATGTGTGTATGTATGTGTGTATGTATGTGTGTATATTTCTTCTTTTCTTTCAACACGGCCGTTTCCCACCAAGACGGTGTGGCCCAAAGAGAAAAACGAAAGTAAGTATGTACGTATATATACAATGGACCCTCGATTTTCGTTCACCTCCAAACTCGAACAATTATATAAGTGTATTTTTGTAAGTGCTTTTGTAAGTGTATTTTTGGGGGTCTGAAATGACTAATCTAATTTACATTTGTCCTTATGGGAACATATTCGTTCGGTAATGGCACTCCAGCATTCTGGAAAGAAGTTTCAACGAAAACCAAGGGTCCACTGTATATAGGGTACTTTCTTCTTTTTTCTTTCAACACGTCGGCCGTTTCCCACCAAGGCAGGGTGGCCCAAAAGGAAAAACGAAAGTTTCTCCTTTCACATTTAGTAACATATACAGGAGAAGGGGTTACTAGCCCCCTGCTCCCGGCATTTTAGTCGCCTCTTACAACACGCATGGTTTACGGAGGAAGAATTCTGTTCCACTTCCCCATGGTACTTATGATAAATAAACATGAATGTTATTTCCTCTCTTGATGAGTAAATGGAATGAAACACTGTTCTTGGCTTTGTACATAAACATTCTTTTAGATACATAATGCACATAATTTAAAGATTACATTACTAGCATACAATTAGGTAGAGACAAAATATAATACCAAAGGAATATTTCCTTTGACTTTGTAATATGACATACTGTATACATATTTTCCATAGCATATTCATTCACCTTCTCTATGGTAATTCCCTTAGTGTATATATTTAACAATATTACTAAACACAATACATGGACATTAACTTAGTAATGTACATACAGAATATTGCATATCATTATAAGGATAAAATAAGCAATTTTTTAAATCTACTATTTCAGGTTTACAAAACATACCATAAACAGTTTACAAGGCACAATTGGTCAAGGTGTGTAGGCCAGCCTAAATCTATTAATATTGCATTTAGCTTAATGCTCAATTGGATTTTTTGTGGTGTAGGATATAATGCAGTATAAAAATTTTATGACGATAAAAAGTTTTATATCTCTGGACATTTATGAAAGTGCTGAGTGCTATCAAAATGTAAAACTTTTGTATTCGGCAATATAATTTACAAAATAAATATAAGACAAATTAATAAACTTTTATATTTACATAATAATTTATATTACAGATGTAGGAACTGACTGAAAGTGTGTATTTCAATTATAACTTTCAGCAATCACTAATATATTTCTGGCTGTTATTACTGAATTTTATGAAATTCTTCTAAGACAGAAAGAAGAAATTTGCAGTCTTAAATTTTTAAAACACTCCTGTTGCAACTGCTCTAAAATAGACTTCGGCAGAGAGGACAGGTCGAGTTGTTGCTGCTGCTAAACCATTTATACTGTGCAAAGAGAGGGAAAATTTTTTATTAGCATTTTGAAAATTATTCGAGTCTCTAAACTGATTTCACAGGAAAAGGTTTCAACAAACCAGCATCTGTGAAGACTAGAGGAAGGATACTGTATTATTTTTATATTTGAGGGGAAGCACCCACAGGGAGTCACATAGCACCTGTGGAACAGGAGGCAATTACGTAGATATGATCCGAAGATGGAAAAGGTAGCTCCAATTCCTTAGACCAAGAGCCCTTCACAAGCATCAAGGCACCAACCTAATCCTTTGAGTGTAAGTGGAAGCAGGTGGTTGTTATTAGTGAAGTACTGTTGTAATGTGACTAAGGTAATATTTATGATGGGATTCAGGGTAAACCAACTAGCTGGACTCGAGTTCTGGAGGTGGGAAGTACAATGTCTGCAATCTGAAGAAGCACAAAAACTGTACAGTTCTGAGGGCCATCTGAGCTGTGATGTCAGTGAACTTTGGGCAAGAGTGTGACTGAATGAATGATAGTGAAAATGTTTCCTCTTTCTTTTTAATTGGGTCACCCTACCTCAGAAATAGATGACTGTGTATTACAAAAAAAAAAAAAAAAAAAGTCATCATCCTTAACAGAAATTCAACATTAACATTATTGTATAACAAGTATCATGGGATGTGGGGAGTTACATTTTGATAGCTTGTAATTCACCTTGAAAGTCTGAACTAACAATGAATAAGGCGGTGGACATGGTTGAAGAATGTATGATAGCAATAAGTATTGAATATAACTGTATACTATGAAAATGCTAGCTGACTTCAGTATGTCCTTAGCTTACTCTATCTGAAAAAAATCAGCCATGTACTCTACCTACTCCATTTGAGGATATGGAGCCATCAGTGTCCACCATCATACATGAAAACTGATTCACGAAATCGTAATAACACGATTGCAAACAAACCATGGTATGGGTGAGGTTAGAACTCATGGCAAGTGAAATGTTCAAGAAAGAATAAATATAAGTTTGCACCACAAATACAGCCTCTCCTCACTTAACGATGGAGATGGAAGCCTGGTCTCAGGCTGGGCTGCAAATATAAAACCCTCAAAACCAATTGGCCATCTCCCACCGAGGCATGGTGACCCAAAAAAAAAAAAAAGAAAATACTTTCATTGTCATTCAACACTTTCACCTCACTCATACATAATCAATGTCTTTGCAGAGGTGCTCAGATATGACAGTTCAGAAGTCCCTCCAAACTGTCAATATCCCAGACCCCTCCTTTAAAGTGCAGGCATTGTACTTCCCATTTCCAGGACTCAAGTCCGGCTAAATCTATAATAACCGGTTTCCCTGAATCCCTTCACTAAATATTACCCTCCTCACACTCCAACAGCTCGTCAGGTCCCTAAAACCATTCGTCTCCATTCACTCCTATCTAACATGCTTGCTGGAAGTCCAAGCCCCTCACCCACAAAACCTCCTTTACCCCCTCCCTCCAACTTAAGTCAGCAGTTGCCACCCTCAGTGACCTTGCTGGGTGGAAACTTGGTCTTGTCTAGCTGGTCTACGGTACAGACTGTCCAGGTGGGTGGAATTACTGGAGGTGACACACAGAAAACTGCACTCGGTAATTACACCCACCAAGACAGCCACGACTGTAGGTCAGCTAGACGAGGCGAAGCTCGCACACAGCTTGGCCACTGAGGCGAGGCTTCAATCATAGTTATCACAGGTAAATCTCTTAAATTTAAATGTTAATAGCAACATATATTGTATGCTTGTCTTTAGTAGCCTTACCAGACATGCTGAGTGGAACTTCTTCTTGCAAGTTCGGCAGAGAAGTTTTGGTAACTGATGATTTGTTCCGTGTAAGACATAGTAACAAATAAAGCATTCCTCAATGCCCTCAAATTTCTGGTCAACATTTTGTTTCCAAAATACTAATGACTGTAATAAGGGTGTGTTGCGATGAGAAAGCATAGTATTCATCTGAAAAAAAGTGGAATGTTTAATTTGAATACGATTATAATAATACTGTATAAGGATTTGGTATACACTGCATCAAAATACAAACAGGAATTTCACTTGTCATACAAATATATTATGTTTTTATTCTGTCTCTATTTTGAGCTCTATCATTGTTTACTCCAGTTAATGAACCTTTATCTTGCTCAATTTTTTTACTTTTTTATTAACACATTGGTTGTCTCCCACCAAAGCAGGGTGGCCTGAAAAAGAAAAACTTTCATCATCATTCACTTCATCACTGTCTTTCCAGAGGCTCGCTTACACTACAGTCATAAAACTGCAACATTAACACCCCTCCTTCAGAATGCAGACACTCAAAAAATATGTATTTAAAATACACCATCAATTTGTTAATTCCTTTGCTTGTCACAAGCTTCAATTTCCCTTAACCCAAACTCACCCCCAGCCCACTGGCATGGGCTTTTCTCACAACACTTCATGCCATATCCTTCATTGTGGGTTTACTTCCAGTACCTATTTTATTTCCTGTTTCTTGTGCCCTCTCCAATATGTTGAAGGTGGCTACTCCTTTTCTGCCAGACTTAAAGAATACAAATGTTTTCTGTATTATTAGAAATCATAGCTATCCTATAAGCTGGTCCTCTGCCAAAACTGTCCCTTTTCTAGCCTTCACAGAAACCATCTTGTTGAAATGGCCCATACTCAAGACTTGTAATATGAATCTTAGTCCTAATTTTATTTCTGTTGATGCTTGTCTTATACAGTACACTGTTAGTCTCTACAACATGAAACTTTGACATAACCACTGATTTATCTTTCCTTTTTTACTTGACCTGTTGTATGACTTTCTTGCTTTATCTGTTTCACTTGTGACTTGATAATGATCCTGGGTGAACTATGTTATCATCTGAAGTTTGTGAGCTGCTTGTATGTGTGTATATATACATTTTTTTTAACACACCGGCCGTCTCCCACTGAGGCAGGGTGACCCCCCAAAAAAGAAGAAACACTTTCACCATCACTCACTCCATCAGTCTTGCCAGAGAGGCACCAATACTACATTCAAAACTACAAATATCCCCAGCCCTCCTTCAGAGTGCAGGCACTGTACTTCCCACCTACTGGACTCAAAGTCCAGTTAACCGGTTTCCCTGAATCCCTTCATAAATGTTATCTTGCTCACACTCCAACAGCAGGTTAAGTCATAAAAACTATTTGCCTCCAATCACTCATATCTAACACTCACACACTTGCTGGATGTCTAAGCTCTTGTACACAAAACCTCCTTTATTCCCCTCCCTCCAACCTTTCCAACATACATACATACACACACATGTATATACAGTGGTACCCCGGTTTATGTAATTAATTCGTTCCAGAATGCTGTTCAAGTGCCGTTACCAAACGAATTTGTTCCCATAAGGAATAATGTAAATTAGATTAGTCCTTTTAGACCCCCAAACATACACTTGCAAAAGCACTTACAAAAATACACTTACATAATTGTTCGAATTTGGAACAGTACGTAAACCGGGGGTCCACTGTACATACATGCATATATATATACATACATACAGTATAAACATGCATACATATATACATACATACAGTATATACATGCATACATATATACCTGCATATATACATACATGCATACTTATATACATGAGTACGTATATATAGACATGAATATATACATGAGGGCCCTACGTATACAGCACCTCTTCAGTGTTCCACGTTTTCGTTGACTTTCAACTGAGCCAGTGTTCATTATGTTCAGTGCTTTTACCACTTTTGCTGTTATCGCCATTTTCATACAATGGTTGCGTAAGGGAAGGATGACCAGCATCTTATCTTAAGGTAAGTATTAGATGTACAGTGGTACCCCAAGTTTCAGCCACCTCCCAACTCGAACAATTATGTAAGTGTATTATTGTAAGTGCTTTTGTATGTGTATTTTTGGGGGTCTGAAACGGACTAATCTAATTTACATTATTCCTTATGGGAACAAATTCGTTTGGTAACGGCACTTGAACAGCCTCCTGGATCGAATTATGGCCGAAACTCGAGGTTCCACTGTACTGTGTATTTAATTTACTTTTTTTACCTTTTTTATACCTAGTTGTATTGAGAACTTAATACATGATAGTGTAAAGATGTTATCAGGCATTTTAGATGCATTCGATAATAAAAAGAGAGCTCTTTTTCACCTGTTTGAGATTTTCGCTTATCATTTGGGGTCACAAACCTTAGAGCCATACAAACGGGTCCCTCCGGTACATGCATGCATACATACATACATATATACATACATACATATATACGTACAGACATATATGCATGCATACATATATATACACGATTTAGACACGTAGGGAAGCACTAGGACATATTAGAAAACGTTTCGGTCCCGTGACCTTGATCACTTGTAATATACAGAGATTAAAAAGACAGTACAGTATGCATGTATGCATGTACATGTGTATGTACTGTACGTACGTACGTATATTTTTTCTTTCAACAAACCGGCCATATCCCACTGAGGCAGGGTGGCCCAAAAAGAAAAACGAAAGCTTCTCTTTTTAACCCTTTCAGGGTTTTCACCATACTAGTACGTCTTATGCGCCAGGGTTATTGACGTACTAGTACGCATAAATTCTAGCGCCCTCAAATCAAGCAGGAAAAGGCTGGTAGGCCTAGATGTGAGAGAATGGGTCTGTGCTGTCACTGTGCACAGTATAAAAAAAATCCTGCAGCACACAGTGCATAATGACGACAAAAAAACTCCGACCGTGTTTTCGGTTTAAAACAGCGACTTTGCAGTCTATTTTCGTATGGTATTTATGGTTGTATTCTCGTTTTCTTGGTCTCAATTGATAGAATGGAAGATATATCACAGAAATAAAGATAATTTTGATTGATTTCACGATGACAAGTACCTTGAAACCGAGCGCAAAGTAGCGAAACTGTTCGATTTTTGCTGATGTTCAACAGTGAACAAATCACGCCACGCATCCAATATGCATCAACTGGCGAATCTAATATTCTTGCACAAGTGCGCTGATATTATTTATACTGTTTTTACAATGATGCAGTAGTATACATAACAGAAAATCTTCTATTTTTTGTGAGAATAAAAGTTCAAAATGGAAAGCAAAAGTAATGCAAGAGGAGCCTGGAGACGTGACTAATGAACAGATAAAATATTATTTTAGTGCCAGGAATGTCTGGCTCGTTTATTCTGGACCCTATTTTGAAATTATCATCTTTTGAAATTTGTGTGAAATTGGCCAAACTGCCAATTTCTGACCACTTTATTGGGTAGTTGAAATCGGTAAATTGGCGGTTTCTTGTACTGAATCGATAGAACAAATGGAATTCTAGTGAAAAAGCTATAATTTTAGTAGACTGAAACATTGGAATTGGCTGAAAATAGGGCTCAAAGTGGGCAAAATCGCCGATGCGTAAATATCGTTAATACCGCTAACTTTGTGAGAGCATAATTCCGTTAGTTTTCCATCAAATTTCATACTTTTGGTGTCATTATGATCGGAAAAAGATTATCATTTCATAAGAATTTTTTTTTTCTGAAAAATTTTCGACCCTGAGAACGAGTTTGGGAGAGGGCCTCTCGACCCTGAAAGGGTTAAATTTAGTAATTTATACAGGAGAAGGGGTACGTTGGACTGCGTGCAGCCAGCAGTAACAGCCTGGTTGATCAGGCTCTGGTCCAACAAGAGGCCTGGTCACAGACCGGGCCGCGGGGGCGTTGACCCCTGGAATTCTCTCCAGGTAGACTCCAGGTAGACTAGCCCCTTGCTCCCGGCATTTTAGTTGCCTCTTATGACAAACATGGCTTACGGAGGAAGAATTCTGTTTCACTTACCCATGTAGAATATATTGGTGGAAAATGGCTGACGTATTAAAAAATAAAATATATATAAATACAGTGGTCCCTCGGTTTTCGCCGAAAATTCGTTCCAGAATGCTGCTCAAGTGCCATTACCGAACGAATTTACTTCCTAAAGAAATAATGTCACGTAGGTTAGTCTATTTCAGACCCCCAATAATACACTTGCAACAGCACTTACGAAAATACACTTACATAAATGTTCGAGTTTGGAGATGCACGAAAACTGAGGGACCACTATATACATGTATATAAAGTAGGTAGTAGGCTGGTAGACAGCAACCGCCCAGAGAGGAAATGTGATCACGTAACCATCCTCATTCTTATACGTGTATCATAATTTTTTAAGGTCACCATGTGTCACTCACACCTCACTCTCTGCCTATATACGTATACTGACTTTTTAACCTATGTACAGTGGACCCCCGGTTTTCGTGATTTTTTTTCGTTCCAGAATGCTGTTCAAGTGCCATTACCAAACGAATTTATTCCCATAAGGAATAATGTAAAGTAGACTAGTCCTTTTAGACCCCCAAAAATACACTTACAAAAGCATTTTAAAAAATACACTTACATAAAAGGGCGAGTTTGGAGCAGGACGAACACCGGGGGTCCACTGAATGTTAGAATTGATCAAGGTCCCAGGACTGAAACGTTCTCTAATAAAAATGTCCTAGTGTTTGCTTACGTGTCTTTCTAAACCAATTTGTTTGTATGTCTTACCAGGGTTTATACCACATACGTATATTGATACATACTGTATAAGGTATATTATACCCATATTGGAAACAGGTAATGCATAGCTTAGCAAAGTAACCCCCGACAAGGGCAAGGCTGTATCTATGCAGTCCCCCCATCCAGGTGTTGACCAGACCAAATGGTACTTTACCTGACTCTCCAAATAATATGAACATCACACCAGTACCATACTAAGTGAAGAACTTATACTGTATTTTAATTACAGTGGACCCCCGGTTAACGGCCATAATTCGTTCCAGAATGCTGTTCGAGTGCCGTTACCGAACGAATTTGTTCCCATAAGAAATAATGTAAATTAGATTAGTCCTTTTAGACCCCCAAAAGTACACTTACACAAGTACTTACAAAAATACACTTACATAATTGTTCGAGTTTGGAGCAGTACGTAAACCGGGGGTCCACTGTATATTGTACCTGAGATTCCTTATATTCAAAGAAAACTAGAGAATTTATCAACCACACAAATCTACTGATGGACAGGTACTAAGGAATAAATATCACACTTACTCCAAGAAGCCAATTTCGCCACTGAGCAACAGAAACCCCAACTCTACGGTGGTCATCCACAGTGACTGTAGAGAGTGGGTGATTTGGAGCCATACGAAGAATCAGCTCCATACTGGCTTCATCTATGGTATATGTGGCCACCACTTCTCTTGCTCCTGGCCGGGCTTTCACCTGTATGAATACATGAAAGAAAAGAACAATTTTTTAAAAAAGAACTAACAACTCTTGGAGGGCAAGGAAGAGGAGGCAGGAAGAGGGAGGAGGAGGGAAAGAAGAAGAAAAAGGAGGAAGCAGGAGAAGACAAAGAAAAAGGAGGAAATTGTAGGATTTACAAAATACTTTGACCTATATGATTATTCAGTACTTTTTACAATAAATGAAATACAACAGTACACACTAGCAATTCCAAGTCAAAATTAAAATACCAATGAAATCTAATCAGTCTAACAAGCACCCAAGAAATAACAAATATCATATTTAAGTTAATGTGCAGGAGGAAAAGAAGGGGGGATGGAGAGAAAGGAGCAATATGATGATGATGATGATGATGATGAGGAAGATGAGGGAGAGGAACAAAGAGCAGTAGCAACAGTTACAGCAACTGAAACAACAGCAGCAGCAGCTGGATCAACAGTAATAGCAACAGCAATATCATCTAGAGCAGCAACAGCAGTAGCAGCTGTAGTAACAGCAACAGCAGCCACAGTGCAACTTTCTTCCTTGAGGAAAGGAGATGCAGTAACACAAAAATAATTTGGCAGCTTCTGAGGCCTCTCTCTTCTATGGAAGAGGCAGTGCAGATACAGTAGGTGATTTAGTTACATAGTCTGGTATTGTTAACTTATCCTTTATTTTGTAATTTAAAAGAGCACTGAGGCATTTGTGGACACAAAGAACATTATCCATGGAGGCAAAATGAGGAATGTATCAGAGCAATCACAGCATAGTGGTACCAACACTTATATAGTGTGAAGTCATGGGTTTTAATCATTGCAGAGAGGAAGCGGCTGCAGGCAGAGAAGATGTCGTGTCTGAGGGCAAGTTGTGGTGTGAATATTATGGAGAGAATTCATAGTTTGGAGATTAAAAGGAGGTGTGGGTTGCTAAAAGTATTATCCTGAGAGCTGAGGAGGGGCTACTGAGGTAATTTGGACACACACAGAGGATGGAGGGTGTATAAATCTGTAGTGGATAAAAGGAAGGGTAGGGGGTCATTCTAAGAAAGGTTGGAGGGAGGGAGTAAAGAAGGTTTTGCATGCATGGGGCTTGGATGTCCAACAGGCATGTGTGAGCGTGTTAGATAGGAGTGAGTGAAGGTAAGTGGTTTTTATGACTTGACATGCTATTGATGTGAGGAAGGTAACATTTATGAAGGGATTCAGAGAAACTGGTTAGCCGAACTTGAGTCCTAGAAGCTGGAATACTCTGCCTGCACTCTGAAGGAGGGGTGAGGATACTGCAGTTTGAAGGGGCATCTGAGCTGTAATGTCAGCATTCCTCTGGTAAGTTATTGATGGAGTGAGTGATGATAAAGTGTGTGGGGGATGGCTGGTATTAAAAATAAAATTCTACCTTTGCATCAAAGTATACTTGACAAAAAAATGTTACAATATGAACAGGAATACAAAGTTCTTACCGTCATATTATCAAACTTTGTAGAATTGTTTATTGCTGACATTTCTTGATTAATTAGCAGTGGAGAAACATAGGTGGTGGTAAAGCCATCAACTACTGGTTGAAAGTGTCGATCCAGGCTGATAAACCACTGTCTGACTGCAGCAGGGATGCGACTAACACATTCATAATATACCTTACATGCTAGATGAGCCACCAACTGAGATGTAGTATTTGCTGTAGGAAAAAAATACACTGGAACAATAACCAAATTTTTATGTATGAGGAAGCAAAATATGTTAAAGCATGTACACTGCCTTAACAATTAATCACATAATCATAGTATATTAAAAGCAAGGAAAGATCTGTGTAATACAGGGTAAAGAAAAATCAAATGAATGAAAATCTATAGTTATAAATAACATTTAAATTCAAATTCAAATTGATTTATTTCTCTGTAAAAATTACAATGTGTGTTTTACATTTTAAGGACTAAGAACTATAATTACAAAGATGGCCGTTAGCATGCCTAGCATGTCTGGGTATGCTAGACATTTCGGGCAGACTTAATACTAGGTTTTAATCTATATTACAAATTACATATGAATATAAATTTCAAATGATTAAAGAGATTTACAATAGTGAGGTAGTTCAGGATAACTAGATTGTATTACAGATTACAAATGAGTACAAATTTCAAATGATTAAATATATTTACCATAGTAATACACTAGCAAAGAAAATTTATTGAAGCATGATTTAAAATACCATGCTTGTCGTGAGAGGCGACTAAAATGCCAGGAGCAAGAGGCTAGTAACCCCTTCTCCTGTATATTTTAATAAAGTTAAAAAGAGAAACTTTTGTTTTTCTCTTTGGGCCACCCAGCCTTGGTGGGAAACGGCCGATTTGTTGAAAGAAGAAAAAGATTTAAAATACGTAGACAGATTGTTCATTACAGTGGTACCTCGGTATATGTCCGCTTTGGAATAAATCCAACTTGGTATACATCCTGCTAGAACTTGTATGGGTCCAAATGAGTCATGACACCGCACGCTACCCTTGTACTTATTTGTAGGAAGTCAGGTGTAGGTAGCCCTGGCTCCCCGTCCCAAAGTTAATACAGTGGACCCCCGAGTTTAGCTCTGTCCGAATAACGTTTTTTTCGTGTAAAGGGTGCCTTTTTCGGTCAATATTTTTCTCGTGTAGCGGTCCGTACCAGACCTGTCCGGCTGCCTGCACTTGCGCACCTCGCTGCGCAGGACGCCAGTCTAGCGTTGTTTACACTTGAGTGAACAATACCTAGCGCGCTCTTTCAAACATTCACAATACATTTGTTGTGTTTATTGGTGGTTTAGTATTTGTCACTGTGAAATAAGTCACCATGGGTCCAAAGAAGCTTCCTAGTGGCACCCCAGTGGTAGCATTCATGCAGGGAGTGTAGCATTCATGCAGGGAGTGTAGCATTCATGCAGGGAGTGTAGCATTCATGCAGGAAGTGTAGCATTCATGCAGGGAGTGTAGCATTCATGCAGGGAGTGTAGCATTCATGCAGGGAGTGTAGCATTCATGCAGGGAGTGTAGCATTCATGCAGGGAGTGTAGCAGGCATGCAGGGAGTGTAGCAGGCATGCAGAGAGTGTAGCATTCATGCAGGGAGTGTAGCATTCATGCAGGGAGTGTAGCATTCATGCAGGGAGTGTAGCATTCATGCAGGGAGTGTAGCATTCATGCAGGGAGTGTAGCAGGCATGCAGAGAGTGTAGCAGGCATGCAGGGAGTGTAGCAGGCATGCAGGGAGTGTGAGCATGCAGGGAGTGTAGCAGGCATGCAGGGAGTGTAGCAGGCATGCAGGGAGTGTAGCAGGCATGCAGGGAGTGTAGCAGGCATGCAGGGAGTGTAGCAGGCATGCAGGGAGTGCAGCAGGAAGGCAGGGAGTGGGGATTCCCCTTCCAAACACTAACCCCTCCCCCTGTTTTCCCTATCTTCCAGATGCCAGCAACTCTCTTCAATAAAGGTAAGTAAATGTTATTTTAAATGTTTAATTATAAATTTATTATATACTACTTTATAGGTATATATTTATAATTGTTTTGTGAATGTAAAAGTATAGTTAATCTTTACAAAATTAATTTTTTGTGAATATTTTTGGATGTCTGGAACGGATTAATTGTATTTACATTATTTCTTATGGGAAATGTGGTTTCGAGTTTCAAATTTTTCGTGTTGAGGTCTAGCTCCTGGAACAGATTAAGACCGATAGTCGAGGGACCACTGTACAGTGGTACCTCTACTTATGAGCAGCTCCCAACTCGAACAATTATGTAAGTGTATTTTTGTAGGTGCTTTTGTAAGTGTATTTTTGGGGGTCTGAAATGGATTAATCTAATTTTCATTATTTCTTATGGGAAAAAATTCCTTCGGTATCGGCACTTTAATAGCCGTTTGGAACGAATTAAGCTCGTAACTCGAGGTACCACTGTATATGATATTTAAAGCAGCCCAGAGATAAAATACACATACACAGTACACTCATTATTTACCTTAAAATATATGTAGTCTTAATGAAGGATGAGAGGTGAGTAGTATTTATTTGTAGGAAGTCAGGTGTTGGTAGCTGGTAGATGTAGGTAGCCTGGGCTACATAGCTATACAATATTTAATGTGGCCCAGAGCCATATTATTAGCATCGACATACTATGTTCACTGAGTTTAATAATTTCTAACAATTGCCTTTAGATGCCATCATACATGAAGGGAGAAGTAATGAATAATTCATGCCGAGAATTGTAAACAAAAGCGGAGTGACTAGGCCAAATGCAGATTCATACACATTTTCTTTGGTGCTGGACCAGAGAAAACGTAATGTTTTCCCGCTGCCCGGCTTATAAACATAGCATGTTTATATGCTGTGTAACGTGTTTCTTATATAATTTTGAAGAAAATATCATAGATGGATTAATGAAAATGTCTATATTAACATAAAATAAGACATTTAATGTAAAAGTCAAACCTGGTGAGCTTCAACCAGGTCCAAATAGGAAAAAAAGAGACAGAAAAGAGAAGGGGATTCTCCTTCCAAACAATAACATTTCCTCCTCTACCCTTCTCAGCACTATCCTAGCAGGCACTCGACTTTTTTCAGCAAAGTAAATTGAGGTTAAATTTGCATTTACTTCATCTAATTCTTTTGTATTTATGTATTTTAGTACAGTGGACCCCCGAGTTTCAGCCATAATTCATTCCAGAATGCTGTTCAAGTGCCATAACCAAACGAATTTGTTCCCATAAGGAATAACGTAAAGTAGGTTAGTCCGTTTCAGACCCCCAAAAATACACTTACAAAAGCACTTACAATAATACACTTACATAATTGTTCGAGTTTTGAGGTTATCGAAACTCGGGGGTTCACTGTGATAAGCGGTGTTTAAATTACATATTTTAGTATTAAGCAATGTTTAAATTATTTTATACAACCCCATCAATATGCCAATAACAATAGGATTTTTTTTTCATGGGAATGGATTAATCGTTTTCCTTATATTTCTTATGGGAAAATTTGTTTGGTATACGTCCTGTTTGGTACAAGTCCAAGGTCCTGGAACGGATTAAGGACGTATACCGAGGTACCACTGTATTTTCATTAGGGTACTCTCTGGAAGAAGTATTTTCTGTTGTTTGTTCTACACTGTGGCTTGGACAGTGTAAACACCTTGAAGAAGTGGTTGGATTTAATTAAGTTCTCAATGCAATCTGCACTGTTGTGCATTGTCTGATGAAATGTCAATCATGTACCCTCAACTTATCTTGGTATTGGTGGTAAAAAAGAGAAAGAGAGAGAGAGAGAGAGAGAGAGAGAGAGAGAGTAAGAGAGTGAGAGTAAGAGAGTGAGAGAGTGAGAGTGAGAGTAAGAGAGAGTAAGAGAGTGAGAGTAAGAGTGTGAGAGTAAGAGAGTGAGAGTGAGAGAGTAAGAGAGTGAGAGAGTAAGAGAGTGAGAGAGTGAGAGTGAGAGAGTGAGAGAGTGAGAGAGTAAGAGAGAGTAGAGAGTGAGAGAGTAAGAGAGTGAGAGAGTAAGAGAGTGAGAGAGTAAGAGAGTGAGAGAGTGAGAGTGAGAGAGTGTGTGTGTGTGTGTGTGTGCGTGTACTCACCTAGTTGTGACTGAAGGGGTCGAGTCATAGCTCCTGGCCCCGCCTCTTCACTGGCTGCTACTCGGTCACTCTACCCGCTCCATGAGCTTTATCATACCTCTCCTTAAAGCTATGTATGAATCCTGCCTCCACTACATCACTTCCCAGACTATTCCACTTCCTGACAACTCTGTGACTGAAAAAATATTTCCTAACATCCCTGTGGTTCATCTGAGTCTTCAACTTCCAACTGTGACCCCTTGTTGCTGTGTCCCACCTCTGGAACATTCTATCTCATTCCACTTTGTCGATTCCTCTCAGTATTTTATATGTCGTTATCATATCCCCTCTATCTCTCCTGTCTTCCAGTGTTGTCAGGTCGATTTCTCGTAACCTCTCCTCGTAGGACATACCCCTTAGCTCTGGGACTAGTCTTGTTGCAAACCTTTGCACTTTCTCTAGTTTCCTTACATGCTTGGCTAGGTGAGGGTTCCAAACTGGCGCTGCATACTCCAGTATGGGCCTAACGTACACAGTGTACAGGGTCCTGAATGACTCCTTATTAAGATGTTGGAATGCTGTTCTTAAGTTTGCCAGGCGTCCGTATGCTGCAGCAGTTATTTGGTCGATGTGCGCCTCAGGAGATGTGCCCGGTGTTATACTCACCCTAAGATCCTTTTCCTTGAGTGAGGTTTGTAGGCTCTGTCCCCCTAAACTATACTCCGTCTGTGGTCTTCTTTGCCCTTCCCCAATCTTCATGACTTTGCACTTGGTGGGGTTGAATTCCAGGAGCCAGTTGCTGGACCAGTCCTGCAGCCTGTCCAGATCCCTTGTAGTTCTGCCTGGTCCTCTTCCGATTGAATTTTTCTCATCAACTTCACATCATCTGCAAACAGGGACACTTCAGAGTCTATTTCTTCCGTCATGTCGTTCACAAATACCAGAAACAGCACCAGTTCTAGGACTGATCCCTGTGGCACCCCGCTCATTACAGGCGCCCACTCTGACACCTTGCTGTTGTCTTCCTGACAGGTATTCCCTGATCCATTGTAGTGCCTTTCCTGTTATCCTTGCCTGGTCCTCCAGCTTTTGCACTAATCTCTTGTGTGGAACTGTGTCAAATGCCTTCTTACAGTCCAAGAAAATGCAATCTACCCACCCCTCTCTTTTTTGTCTTACTGCTGTCACCCTGTCATAGAACTCCAGTAGGTTTGTGATGCAGGATTTCCCATCCCTGAAACCATGCTGGCTATCGTTGATAAGCTCATTCCTTTCTAGGTGCTCCACCACTCTTCTCCTGATAATCTTCTATAATCATACTATACATGTCAGTGACACTGGTCTGTAGTTTAGTGCCTCGTGTGTCTCCTTTTTTTAAAAATTGGGACTACATTTGTGTGTGTGTGTGCGTGTGTGTGCGTGTGTGTGTGTGTGTCTGTGCATGTACGTACAGTGGTACCCCGGTTTACGATATTTTTTCATTCCAGAATGCTGTTCAAGTGCCATTACCAAACGAATTTATCTCCTTAAGAAAAGTTGTAAAATAGACTAGTCCTTTTAGACCCCCAAAATTACACTTACAAAAGCATTTAAAAAAATAAACTTACATAAAAGGGTGAGTTTGGGGACCATCGTAAACCGGGGTACCACTGTATGTGCGTGTGTGCATGTATGTACATGTGTGTGTGTGTGTAATGCAGCATTATGGAATTCTTTCTTCATGATGTGGGCTTTATCATGTTTGTGACTTATTAAAGTTCACTACGTGGGCAAATCAATCATCAATAAAGGATTCCATAATACACTATTGAACTTCTCTCTAACATCAGGTCAATATCTCCTACTATTTCTTCTTCAACCTATCTTGGTATTCAAGGTGACTTATCTCTAGGGTGATTTTTGTCACTGCACTCATTCATTTCCTTTGATTTATGTACAGTGGACCCCCGAGTTTCGTAAAAACTTCACTCCTGAAGTCTGCTCAAGTGCCATTACCGAACGAATTTACTCCCTTAAGGAAAAATTTCACGTAGGTTAGTCTATTTCAGACCCCCAAAAATACACTTCCACAAGAACTTACAAAATTATACTTACATAATTGCACGATTTCCGGGGTATTCGTTAACCGAGGGTCCACTGTATGTATCTATATCTTTGATTCCTTGACAACATTTAGAACAATGTTTGTGGTGCCACATACAATCCAAGCACCTAATTTTCCCCACATTTTCAGAACATCATATGGAATAACCACGCTTTTGACATCAGCAAAGTATTTGGATATTTACCCAGTCATGAGTTAACGAAAATACCTAATAAAATTGTATATACTGTATTAGAAGTCTTGAAGTGTTGATTTAAAAATTCTATAAATGCAATCCGTGGCAATAAAAGTAAAAATTAATACTTCAGTAACCAGGGCAATGAGTTAAGTAAGCTTTGTTTGATAAACAGTTGCATCCAGTGTTGAACAGGGAATAATTACCTCTTATATGTTAATGGGAAGTCTGGCTGAAATGTGTGTGTGTTGCAGGTGTGAACAGTGTCATACGAACTCATTTTGTGGACATCAAATGAATAACGTCACAATGGATAGCATATTTTCTATATGCAATGACAGTCAGAATGAAATACTTTGATGATTTTAATCATGAAATAAAAAAAATTGTCCTCTGGATATTCAAAGAACATCAAAGTGTAGTGTTCACAAAATGGGCTAATATAATTTTTCTTTGTTAAGTGTTTGATCAGAGGAAACACCAAAACTGTATGTAAAGTTGATGGCTAAACTGAGCACTACACTATGAAAGTTTTATTTTTATATCTTTCTCACTTCTCAACATGCCTTTCTTGTCATTTTACATTGACAGTGACACAAAGATTTAATTATGATAGTAGAAGGCAGAGGAATCACCAATATGGCAATAACAGTTAATATGTGCAGTTGAATGCTACGTTGGTGCCCAGTTTTTCCTCATAAAACAGAGCTGTGACTCGAGTCAATTATTTAATTTTTTTTTTTGATGAGAGGGAGGGGATTAAATTTGAGACATTGGTAAAAAATTTTTTTTCTGAATTTTTGTAAATCTGAATAGATTTTTCCATAAGAGATATACTGTACAGTCTCTTCCCTACTTATGAACAGGTTCGGTTCTGAGCAGTCGTTCGTAAGTCCATTTTGTTCGTAAGTCCAACATATGAATGTATACAGTATATGTGAACACAGGAAAAATACACACTGTACACTAGTAAACAAAACGTGTTATAAATGAAATAAAGTTTATTTATTTTTTTTTTTTTTTCAACAAGTCGGCCGTCTCCCACCGAGGCAGGGTGACCCAAAAGAAAGAAAATCCCCAAAAGAAAAAACTTTCATCATCATTCAACACTTTCACCACACTCATACATAATCACTGTCTTTGCAGAGGAGCTCAGATACTACAGCTGAGAAAAGTCCCTCCCAGCTGTCACTATCTCAGACCCTCCTTTAAAGTGCAGGCATTGTACTTCCCATTTCCAGGACTCAAGTCCAACTAAATCAATTAACTGGTTTCCCTGAATCCCTTCACACAATGTTACCCTGCTCACACTCCAACAGATCGTCATGTCCCAAAACCATTCGTCTC
>WNWK01002049.1:34728-84708 GCA_009830355.1 Cherax destructor
TTCCCCCCCTTTTGGCCCCCCTTCTGCTCGCCTATAAATACCCCTTCTACCTGTTCTTTGGGGAGTGATGATTTGGGTGTAATGTCTCTGCATAGGCTATGTGAGGGAGTTTGGTAAACAGGTGTTGGAATTGTTAGCGTATAAAATGTAGAGGGTAGGGGAGGGGAAAGATCCCTGGGGTATCCACATTTAGTGTGAAGTAGTCAGGTAGCAGCCTTGAATTCTGATTCCCCTGGTGCGTTCGCAAGGAAGTTGCAGAGGAGTTTAATAGTGAGAGTGGAGAGTTGTGTTTGAGCCCTATGAGATAGTGTCAAAAGTTTTTTCAACATCTTTTGCAACCAGGGCTGTCCTGTTTCTTTGTTTTGTGTTTATGTAGAAGTAGTTGAGAATGATGTTAATGAAACCTGTGTGGATCTGGTTCTGAAGCCAAACTGGCCATCAGAAAAAGTGAGTTGTGTTCCAGGTATCCAGGCATGGTTGATGAGTTTTCAAAGAGTTTACCTAAAGTTTAGGAGGCTGATAGGGCGATAGTTTCTAGGGTCAGAGTGGTCATTTTGGGTTTGGGAAGGAGGATAGCAGTAGAGCTTTGAAGAGGGAAGGGAAGATCCAGAAGAAGGGAGGCATTGAGGAGGTTTGTGTGCAGTAATGATAGAGTCAGGAACTGTTTTAGGATAATATGGTTTAGGCCAGAGGCACCAGGAGCCTTGGGGGGAAAGGTTTCTGAGGAGAGTTTTAATGTCTGTGTTGGTGAAAGGAGATTAATTTTTTCATGAAAGGCACTAAACCCCATGAGGATCCTGAGTGCTGCACGGAAAAGGGGAAAGAGAGGAGGGAAGGGAGAGGCAGTGTTGAGGAAAAATCAACTGAAAGGAAAGTTACAGTTGATGAAGCAAACTGGTATCAGAAAGAATAAGTGTCTGCAACGAAGGTAGGACTGCCAAAGAAAAGGGCAGACAAAGTAAGCACATCAGGACATTTGAAATAAAGTTGGCATGCTCTCTGATGAATGGCATTTAATCAAGAAATGTTGGATGGAAAGGAGGTTTTGGGAGGCCATACCAGGAAGGTGGGGGGGTAAACAAGATTTTGAATGCTAGAGGCCTGAACATCCAACAAGCTTGTGAGCATGTTAGATTAGAGCAAATGGAAACAAGCAATTTTTATGACTTTACATTCTGTTGAAATGCAGCAAGGTAAAATTTATAAAAGTTTTGGGAAAAACTGGTTTGCTGGACTTGAGTTCTGAGGGGGGAAGTCAATATCCATACCAAAGAGGGTGAGGATGCTGCAGTCGGGGGGTCATCTAAACTGTGATGCAGCACACATCTGGCGGACAGAGATTGGGAATAATGGTGAATGAGTTTCCTTTTTGTGGGGTCACCACTTCAGTAGAAGATGGTCAGCATGTATAAAAAAATGCACTAAACCTGTAAGGATTACTGGTATACCATGCTAAAAAAAGGGGTATTGATGGAAAGGGAAAGAAAGTGAGTATGGTCTCCCTAAGAGGAAAGTGAAAGTTGGGGAACAGTCTCCATTAAGAAATTACAGTATGTGCATAAAGATAAGGGATTCTGGAGGGCAGCCAGGATGCAAGGTGTGGGATCAGAATCTTGACGAAAGGTCAGAAATGAAATCTAGGTGGCCTTTCATAGTTATGACAAAGAAATGATGTTGGACTGTAAACAAGACCTAAAATGTCATGACATGACTGTGTGGGGAAACTGGAATGTCCATTACATAGCTGAGTAAGGTTGTACTTTTTTTCACAACTGACAGTGATAAAAGCTGGGAAAAGCAAATAATCTATTGGCCATGAACTTGGAGCAGCAAACTGCCGGTCCCGAATGCATGAGAGTATTGAAAAAAAGTGGAAAAGGGGACTTCAATGCAAGAAATTATGTGTATTATATTCATGGGAATAGTAAAACCAACTACAAATGCATAGAGTGAAAGACATTGGGAAAAAAAAGTAAGAGGTAAGGTGTTGAAGGAAAGACATCAAAAAGAGAGGCTAGGGGTTGTTAAATTAGCAAAATTGGTGCTAATTTAAAAGAAAAGAGTCATAAACGGAGTCTGCAGCAAAAGTTCATAAAAAAGTGCGGGCAAAAAGAGTCAAGTGTGTACTCACCCATTGTGGGTTTCAGGGTGAGACTCGGCTCCTGGCCCCACCTCTTAACTGACCGCTACTGGTCCCCTTTTCTCCCCGCTCCATGAGCTTTATCATACCGTCTTAAAGCATGTATGGTTCCTGCCTCCACTACATCACTTGCTGGGCTATTCCATTCCTGACTACTATATGGCTGAAGAAATACTCCTAAAACTTCCAAGACCCTTGTTTCTGTGGCTCTCTGGAACATCCTGTCTCTATCCACCTTGTCTACTCCCCAGTATTTTGTTGTCGTTATCATGTCTCCCTAACCCTCCTGTCCTCCAGTGTTGTCAGGCCAATTTCCCCTTTAAACCCTTTTTTTTGAGGACATTCCTCTTAGCTCTGGGAAATAACCTTGTCACAAGCCTTTGCACTTTCTCTAATTTCTTTACGTGCTTGACCAGGTACAGGTTTCAAACTGGCGCTGAATACTCAGAGTGTATGTATGTGTTAGTTACCATTTTGTCCAGGCACATTCGATTAGACACTAGGCCCTGAGGTGTGTGTGGGGAAAAACACTTAAATTGGCCCCGCCGGAATTGAACCCGGGCCCTCCGTGCGTAGAAAGGGCGCTAGCCACCATGCCATGGGGGCGTGTGTGTGTTTTTATGTGTGTATGTATGTATGTATGTGTGTGTGTGCTCTTCCTCCTATACATCAATGATCTTCCCAACGTATCCAACACCTGAAACCATTCTTTTGCTGATGATCGACTATGTCATCTCCCACCCAAATCTTGCCTCACCAACACCATTGTTAATGAAGAGCTACTAAAAATATCAACCTGGATGAAGCCAACAACTTTTCACTTAACACTGACAAAAACCCTTTTACATTATGTTTGAGAACAGGAACAGAGTTGACAACTGAACATAATGATTGAAAACACTCCATTGGCAAACACAATGAGGGCAAATTCCCGGGCCTACCTGGAGGCAACCTGAATTTAGCACCCTATCAACCACATACAAAAAAGTATCCAAAACGTTGGGATCCTCTCCAAGATACTATGTCCGCAATCAGCCTACTCACTATACTATTCACTCAAATATCCCACTCACCTATGCCCTATTGCTTGGGGATCAACGCAACAACTCACCTAAACCAATATTAACTCAACAAAAAACTGCAGTAAGAATTATCAATCCAATCAAGGCAACACCCCACTCTTCAAAGACCTAAATACTCACTGTCCAGAACATCCACACTTACTACTGTAACCTACATGTACAGAACCATAATCCAATATTAACCCTGAACCAAATCGCTTCTTGATGTTGTGACGGGACCCATAGACCATACCAGACACAAAAATCTCTATGACATTCCATGGGGTTTTGGCAACATACAAATTCAATGTACATTAAAGGGCCTAAAATCTGGAACTCCCTACCTGAAAAATCCAAAACTGCAGACTCAGCCACCATTTTCAACACTATATCATAAAACATCTTATCTCACTAACACACCCCCCATCACCTAAAAACATATAAAACATATCCTCCTCATCTGCACCAGCACTGCCAAAGGACAGTAACATAAAATCCCGAAATAGCTATTGTCTAATAAATCTGAAACTAATTTAAGTTTTCCTGATTTACTAATATTGGAGCTTTTAAAAGAAACTGTGTAAATGCCAAGACAAACCATTCTTATTACTAATTTTTTTACAATCTAAACATTCTGAACTACCTCACTAGTATATCTATTTAATCATTTGAATTGTACTAATTTGTAATTTGGGTACAATCTAGTTATCCCGAACTACCCATATTGTAATCTATTTTAAACATTTGAAATTTGTATTCATATGTAATTTAATATAGATTAAGAACTAGTATTTAAATCTGCCCAAAATGCCTAGATGCCTGGGCATGCTGGATGCTAATGGCCATCTTTATAATTTAGTCCTTAAAAAAACACACTGTAATTTTTACAGAGAAATAAAGCATTGAATCTTAAATGTACTCACCTAGTTGAGGTTGCAGGGGTCGGGGATGCTCCTGGCCCCGCCTCTACACTGGTCGCTACTGGGTCACTCTCCTGCCATGAGCTTTATCATACCCTTCTTAAAGCTATGTATGGAACCTGCCTCCACTACATCGCTTCCAGCATTCCATTTCCACCACTCGACTGAAGAAATACTTCCTAACACCCCTGTGATTCATCTGAGTCTTCAATTTCCAACGGTCCTGTATGTAAGTTAGTTAGTTACCATTTTGTCCTAGGCAGTCAATTAGACACTAGGCCTGTTGTATGTATGTGTGTGTGTGTAAGGAAACACTTCAAATGTTTCTGCCCACGGGAATTGAACCCGCCCCTCCGTCGGGGAGGAGATTACCCACTAGGCCACCGGGGCTGTAGTGTGTTAGTTCCCATTTTGTCCAGTGCTGTCAATTAGACACTAGGCCTGTTGTATATATGTGTGTGTGTATGTTTTGAAGGAAACACTTAAATGTTTCTCCCCAGATTAAACCCCGGGCCCTCCGGCGTGAAGCAAGAGTTTTACCCACTAGGCCACTGGGGGCTGTGTTTGTTTTATGTATGTATGTATGTGTGTATGTGTGTGTGTGTGCTCACCTAGTTTTGGATACTTTTTTTCTTATGTGGTTGATATGGGTGCTGAAATTCAGGTTGCTCTCCAGGTGTGGCCCAGGAATTTGCCCTCATTGTGTTTAGCCCTGGCCCTGCCTCTTCACTGCCGCGGGGTCACTCTCCCTGCCATGAGCTTTGTCATATTTTCTTCTTAAAGCATGAGGTGGCTCCACTACATCGTTCCTAAACTTTTCCCACTCCCACACTTTTATGACTGAAGAAATACTTCCTAACATCTCTGTGATTCATCTGAGTCTTCAACTTCCAACTGTGCCCCCTTTGTGTGTCCCATCTCTGGAACATTCTGTCTTGTCCACTTTGTCAATTCCTCTCAGTATCTTATACTATGTTGTTATCATGTCCCCCCTGTCTCTCCTGTCCTCCAGTGTCCAAGTCGATTTCCTTAACCTCCCAAACGCCCCAAAACGACTTCGAAAAGGCAATAAATGACATGCCCATGCACCCGCCCAGGCCCAGACTCATGGAACTCCATGTTCATCAAGAACTGCAAGAAGCCCCTATCACATGCTTTTAACATCCTATGGAGGGCAGGACACGGGGATCGTCCCGCAGCTACTAAAAACACAGACATACCCCCGCCCACAAGGGGGCAGTAAGCAATAGAAAAAGAACTCAGACAATTGGGGCTACGTCCCATATCATAAAAATCTTGAAAGGGTCTAGGAAGCAGATCACCCCCCATCTTGATACCCATCAATTGCAAACCCAGGACAGATGGGTTTAGAGCGGGGACGCCCCCTGTCTGTCCCAACTACTGGACCACTACGACAAGGTCCTGGATGCTCAGAAGATAAACAGAATGAGATGTTATATACACAGATTTGCAAAAGCCTTTGACAAGTGTGACATGGTGTAATAGCAAACAAAGCGTGATAAAGGCATAACAGAAAAGTTGGTAGAGGGATCTAAAATTTTCCCTAACACGAGAAACAAAGAGTAGTAGTCAAAGAGTAAAGTCTGAGGCACATTGAAAGCTCTGTTCCACAAGGCAAGTACTTGTCCCATCCTATTCCTCATCCTCATATCAGACATTGACAGGGTAAGCCACAGTGCTGTGTCTTCCTTGCAGATGACACCTGACTGTATGAAGTGTCCACTTAAGAAGACACTGAAGACTCCAAGCAGAATAAACCAAATCTTTAAATGGGCTCAGAAAACAATATGAGTTCAATGATGAGAAATTTCAATTATCAGATACGGAAAACGTGAAGAATTAAATCTCATCGAGTACAAACTAATTCCAACCCCACAATAGAGCGAAACTAATGTCAAAGACCTGGAGGATCTGCAGAGGATCTCACCTTCAAAGGGCCATAACAATAGCAATTGATCTGCTCAAAAATGACAGATGGATAATGAGAACCTCAAAACCAGGGATGCCAAGCCCATGTTGACACTTTACAGATCGCTTGTTCATCTAGGCTGGAATATTGCTGCACACTAACTCACCTTTCAAGGGGTGAAATTGCTGACCTTGAAAATGTGCAGAGAACCTTTACCGCACGATAATGCGATAAACCACCTAACACTGGAAGCTTGAAGTTCCTAAACCTAAAATTTTAGAAGCAGGGGGAGATAAAATTATTATATACACATGGAAAATTTCGGGCTTAGTACCAAACTTGCACACAAAAATCACTCCGTACGGCAAAAGACTCGGCAGGCGATGAACATCCCCCAATGAAGAAGGGTCCACTAGCCGTTTAGGGACAAACAATAAGTGTGAGGGGCCCAAGATTGTTTAACTGCCTCCCAGCGACATCAGGGATACAACAAACCCTGGCTGTCTTCAAGAGGCACGGACAGGCACCTCAAGTCGGACCTGATCAGCCGGGCTTGGGTTTAGTTGGACTGCGTGCGGCCAGCAGTAACAGCCTGGTTGATCAGGCTCTGGTCCAACAGGAGGCCTGGTCACAGACCGGCCGCGGGCGTTTACCCTGGAATTCTCTCCAGGTAGATCCAGGAGGAGCAAACCCTTTGCCCCGGGACTAGTCTTGTTGCAAAACCTTTGCACTTTTCGAGCTTCTTCATGTTGGCTAGGTATGGGGTTTCCCAAAATGGTGCTATCCCAGTATGGACTAACGTACACAGTATACAGGGTCCTGAATGATTCTTTATTAAGATGTGTATGTGTGTATGTATGTATGTATTTTGTGTGTATGTATGTGTGTATGTATGTGTGTATGTGTGTGTGTGTATGATGTTTTATGTATGTAGTGTGTATGTATGTTAGTTACATTTTGTCCTAGGCAATGTCAATTAGACACTAGGGCCCGTTGTATATATGTGTGTGTGTATGTGTATGTAAGGAAAAACTGGGAAATGTTTCTGCCCCACCGGGAAATTTAACCACCCCTCCTGCGTGAAGCAAGAGCTTTACCCACTAGCCACTGGGGGCCCGTGGTTTTATGGTTTTGTGTGTATGTATGTAGTATGTTGATATTTCTTTTTCTTTCAACACGGCCGTTCCCACCAAGACGGGGGGGCCCCAAGAGAAAAACGAAAGTAAGTAGTACGTATATACAATGGACCTCGATTTCGTTCACCTCAAACTAACAAATAAGTGTATTTTTGTAAGTGCTTTTGTAAGTGTATTTTGGGGTCTGAAATGACTAATCTAATTTAATTTGTCCTTATAGGAACAAATTTTGCTCTAATGGCACTCCAGCATTCGGAAAGAAGTTTCAACGAAAACCAAGGGTCCATGTTATGGGCTTTCTTCTTTTTCTTTCAACACGCGGCCTTCCCCCTGGCAGGGGGGCCAAAAGGAAAACAAAGTTTCTCCTTTCACATTTAGTAACATATACAGGAGAAGGGTTACTAGCCCCCTGCTCCCGGCATTTTAGTCGCCTACAACACCATGGTTTACGGAGGGAAAACTTCCCCCTTCCCATGGTACTTATGATAAATAAACATGAATGTTATTTCTCTTGATGAGTAAATGGAATGAAACACTGTTCTTTGGGTTTGTACATAAACATTCTTTAGATACATAATGCACATAATTTAAAGATTACATTACTAGCATACAATTAGGTAGAGACAAAATATAATACCAAAGGAATATTTCCTTTGACTTTGTAATATGACATACTGTATACATATTTTCCATAGCATATTCATTCACCTTCTCTATGGTAATTCCCTTAGTGTATATATTTAACAATATTATAAACACAATACATGGACATTAACTTAGTAATGTACATACAAAATATTGCATATCATTATAAGGATAAAATAAGCAATTTTTAAATCTACTATTTCAGGTTTACAAAACATACCATAAACAGTTTACAAGGCACAATTGGTCAAGGTGTGTAGGCCAGCCTAAATCTATTAATATTGCATTTAGCTTAATGCTCAATTGGATTTTTTGTGGTGTAGGATATAATGCAGTATAAAAATTTTATGACGATAAAAAGTTTTATATCTCTGGACATTTATGAAAGTGCTGAGTGCTATCAAAATGTAAAATTTTTGTATTGGCAATATAATTTACAAAATAAATATAAGACAAATTAATAAACTTTTATATTTACATAATAATTTATATTACAGATGTAGGAACTGACTGAAAGTTTATTTCAATTATAACTTTCAGCAATCACTAATATATTTCTGGCTGTTATTACTGAATTTTATAAATTCTTCAAGACAGAAGAAGAAATTTGCAGTTTTAAAATTTTTAAAAACCTCCTGTTGCAACTGCTCTAAAATAGACTTCGGCAGAGAGGACAGGTCGATTGTTGCTGCTGCTAAACCATTTATACTGTGCAAAGGAAAAATTTTTTATTAGCATTTTGAAAATTATTCGAGTCTCTAAACTGATTTCACAGGAAAAGGTTTCAACAAACCAGCATCTGTGAAGACTAGAGGAAGGATACTGTATTATTTTATATTTGAGGGGAAGCACCCACGGGAAGTCACATAGCACCTGTGGAACAGGAGGCAAATTACGTAGATATGATCCGAAGATGGAAAAGGTAGCCCCAATTCCTTAGACCAAGAGCCCTTCACAAGATCAAGGCACCAACCTAACCCTTTTGAGTGTAAGGGGAAGCAGGTGGTTGTTATTAGTGAAGACTGTTGTAATGTGACTAAGTAATATTTATGATGGGATTCAGGGAAAACCAACTAGCTGGACTCGAGTTCTGGAGGTGGGAAGTACAATTCTGCAATCTGAAGAAGCACAAAACTGTACAGTTCTGAGGGCCATCTGAGCTGTGATGTCAGTGAACTTTGGGCAAGAGTGGACTGAATGAATGATAGTGAAAATGTTTCCTCTTTCTTTTAATTGGGTCACCCTACCTCAGAAATAGATGACTGTGTTAAAAAAAAAAAAAAAAAAAAGTCATCATCCTTAACAGAAATTCAACATTAACATTATTGTATAAAAATATCATGGGATGTGGGGAGTTACATTTTGATAGCTTGTAATTCACCTTGAAAGTCTGAACTAACAATGAATAAGCAGTGGACATGGTTGAAGAATGTATGATAGCAATAAGTATTGAATATAACTGTATACTATGAAATGCTAGCTGACTTCAGTATGTCCTTAGCTTACTCTATCTGAAAAAATCAGCCATGTCTCTACCTACTCCATTTGAGGATAGGAGCCATCAGTGTCCACCATCATACATGAAAACTGATTCACAAATCGTAATAACACGATTGCAAACAAACCATGGTATGGGTGAGGTTAGAACTCATGGCAAGTGAAATGTTCAAGAAAGAATAAATATAAGTTTGCACCACAAATACAGCCTCCTCACTTAACGATGGAGATGGAAGCCTGGTCTCAGGCTGGGCTGCAAATAAAAAACCCCTCAAACCAATTGGCCATCTCCCACCGAGGCGGGGCCCCAAAAAAAAAAAAAAAGAAAATACTTTCATTGTCATTCAACACTTTCACCTCACTCATACATAATCAATGTCTTTGCAGGGGTGTCAGATATGACAGTTCAGAGTCCCCCCAAACTGTCAATATCCCAGCCCCCTCCTTTAAAGTGCAGGCATTTCTTCCCATTTCAGGACTCAAGTCCGGCTAAATCTATAATAACCGGTTTCCCTGAATCCCTTCACTAAATATTACCCTCCTCACACTCCAACAGCTCTCAGGTCCCAAAACCATTGCTCCATTCACTCCTATCTAACATGCTTGCTGGAAGCCCAAGCCCCTCACCCACAAAACCTCCTTTACCCCCTCCCTCCAACTTAGTCAGCAGTTGCCCCCCTCAGTGACCTTGCTGGGGGGAAACAGTTTGTCTAGCTGGTCTACGGTACAGACTGTCCAGGTGGGGATACTGGAGGTGACACACAGAAAACTCACTCGGAATTACACCCACCAAGACAGCCCGTGTAGGTCAGCTAGACGACGCTCGCACACAGCTTGGCCACTGAGGCGAGGGTTCAATCATAGTTATCACAGGTAATCTCTTAAATTTAAATGTTTAATAGCAACATATATTGTATGCTTGTCTTTAGTAGCCTTACCAGACATGCTGAGTGGAACTTCTTCTTGCAAGTTCGGCAGAGAAGTTTTGGTAACTGATGATTTGTTCCGTGTAAGACATAGGTAACAAAAAAAGCATTCCTCAATGCCCTCAAATTTCTGGTCAACATTTTGTTTCCAAAATACTAATGACTGTAATAAGGGTGTTAATGAAAAGCAAAAGTATTCATCTGAAAAAAGTGGAATGTTTAATTTGAATACGATTATAATAATACTGTATAAGATTTGGTATACACTGCATCAAAATAAAAACGGGAATTTCACTTGTCATACAAATATATTATGTTTTTATTCTGTCTCTATTTTGAGCTCTATCATTGTTTACCCCAGTTAATGAACCTTATCTTGCTCAATTTTTACTTTTTTATTAACACATTGGTTGTCTCCACCAAAGCAGGGTGGCCTAAAAAAGAAAAACTTTCATCATCATTCACTTCATCACTGTCTTTCCAGAGGCTCCAATACACTACAGTCATAAAACTGCAACATTAACACCCCTCCTTCAGAATGCAGACACTAAAAAAATATGTATTTAAATCACCATCAATTTGTTAATTCCTTTGCTTGTCACAAGCTTCAATTTCCCTTAACCCAAATTTCACTCCCAGCCCACTGGCGGCTTTTCTCACAACACTTCATGCCATATCCTTCATTGTGGGTTTACTTCAGTACCTATTTTATTTCCTGTTTCTTGTGCCCTCCAATATGTTGAAGGTGGCTACTCCTTTTCTGCCAGACTTAAGAATACAAATGTTTTCTGTATTATTAGAAATCATAGCTATCCTATAAGCTGGTCCTCTGCCAAAACTGTCCCTTTTCTAGCCTTCACAGAAACCATCTTGTTGAAATGGCCCATACTCAAGACTTGTAATATGAATCTTAGTCCTAATTTTATTTCTGTTGATGCTTGTCTTATACAGTACACTGTTAGTCTCTACAACATGAAACTTTGACATAACCACTGATTTATTTTCCTTTTACTTGACCTGTTGTATGACTTTCTTGCTTTATCTGTTTCACTTGTGACTTGATAATGATCCTGGGTGAACTATGTTATCATCTGAAGTTTGTGAGCTGTTTTTATGTGTGTTATATACATTTTTAACACACCGGCCGTCTCCCACTGAGGCAGGGTGACCCCCAAAAAAAGAAACACTTTCACCATCACTCACTCCATCAGTCTTGCCAGAGAGGCACCAATACTACATTCAAAACTACAAATATCCCCAGCCCTCCTTCAGAGTGCAGGCACTGTACTTCCACCTACTGGACTCAAAGTCCAGTTAACCTTTCCCTGAATCCCTTCATAAATGTTATCTTGCTCACACTCCAACAGCAGGTTAAGTCATAAAAACTATTGCCTCCAATCACTCATATCTAACACTCCACACTTGCTGGATGTCTAGCTCTTGTACACAAAACCCCTTTATTCCCCCCCCTCCAACCTTTCCAACATACATACATACACACACATGTATATACAGTGGTACCCCGGTTTATGTAATTTTTCGTTCCAGAATGCTGTTCAAGTGCCGTTACCAAACGAATTTGTTCCCATAAGAATAATGTAAATTAGATTAGTCCTTTTGGGACCCCAAACATAACTTGCAAAAGCACTACAAAAATACACTACATAATTTTGAATTTGAACAGTACGTAAACCGGGGTCCACTGTACATACATGCATATATATATACATACATACAGTATAAACATGCATACATATATACATACATACAGTATATACATGCATACATATATACCTGCATATATACATACATGCATACTTATATACATGAGTACGTATATATAGACATGAATATATACATGAGGGCCCTACGTATACAGCACCTCTTCAGTGTTCCAGTTTCGTTTACTTTCAACTGAGCCAGTGTTCATTATGTTCAGTGCTTTTACCACTTTTGCTGTTATCGCCATTTTCATACAATGGTTGCGTAAGGGGAAAGGGTGACCAGCATCTTATCTTAAGGGAAGTATTAGATGTACAGTGGTACCCAAGTTTCAGCCACCTCCCCAAATCAACAATTATGTAAGTGTATTATTGTAAGTGCTTTTGTATGTGTATTTTTGGGGGGGCTGAAACGGACTAATCTAATTTACATTATTCCTTATGGGAACAAATTGTTTGTAACGGCACTTGAACAGCCTCCTGGATCGATATGGCGAAACTCGAGGTTCCACTGTACTGTGTATTTAATTTACTTTTACCTTTTTATACCAAATTTATTGAGAATTAATACATGATAGTGTAAAGATGTTATCAGGTTTAATACATTCGATAATAAAAAAGAGCTCTTTCACCTGTTTGGATTTTGCATCATTTGGGGTCACAAACCTTAGAGCCATACAAACGGGTCCCTCCGGTACATGCATGCATACATACATACATATATACATACATACATATATACGTACAGACATATATGCATGCATACATATATATACACGATTTAGACACGTAGGGAAGCACTAGGACATATTAGAAACGTTTCGGTCCGTGACCTTGATCACTGTAATATACAGAGATTAAAAAGACAGTACAGTATGCATGTATGCATGTACATGTGTATGTACTGTACGTACGTACGTATATTTTCTTTCCAACAAACCGGCCATATCCCACTGAGGCAGGGTGGCCCAAAAAGAAAAGAGCTTCTCTTTTAACCCTTTCAGGGTTTTCACCATACTAGTACGTCTTATGCCAGGGTTATTGACGTACTAGTCGCCAAATTCTAGCTCAAATCAAGCAGGAAAAGGCTGGTAGGCCTAGATGTAAAGAATGGGTCTGTGCTGTCACTGTGCACAGTATAAAAAATCCTGCAGCACACAGTGCATAATGACGACAAAAACTCCGACCGTTTTTTGGGTTTTAAAAACACAGATTTTCAGTCTATTTTCGTATGGTATTTATGGTTGTATTCTCGTTTTCTTGGTCTCAATTGATAGAATGGAAGATATATCACAGAAATAAAGATAATTTGATTGATTTCACGATGACAAGTACCTTGAAACCGGAAAGTAGCGAAACTGTTCGATTTTTGCTGATGTTCAACAGTGAACAAATCACGCCACGCATCCCAAAATGCATCAACTGGCGAATCTAATATTCTTGCACAAGTGGGTGATATTATTTATACTGTTTTTTCAATGATGCAGTAGTATACATAACAGAAAATCTTCTATTTTTGTGAGAATAAAAGTTCAAAATGGAAAGCAAAAGTAATGCAAGAGGAGCCTGGAGACGTGACTAATGAACAGATAAAATATTATTTTAGTGCCAGAATGTCTCCGTTTATTCTGGACCCTATTTTGAAATTATCATCTTTTGAAATTTGTGTGAAATTAAAACTGCCAATTTCGACCACTTTATTGGGTAGTTGAAATCGGTAAATTGGCGGTTTCTTGTACTGAATCGATAGAACAAATGGAATTCTAGTGAAAAAGCTATAATTTTAGTAGACTGAAACATTGGAATTGGCTGAAAATAGGGCTCAAAGTGGGCAAAATCGCCGATGCGTAAATATCGTTAATACCGCTAACTTTGTGAGAGCATAATTCCGTTAGTTTTCCATCAAATTTCATACTTTTGGTGTCATTATGATCGGGAAAAAAATTATCATTTCATAAAATTTTTTCTGAAAAATTTTCGACCCTGAGAACGAGTTTGGGGGAGGCCCCTCGACCCTGAAAGGTTAAATTTAGTAATTTATACAGGAGAAGGGGTACGTTGGACTGCGTGCGCCAGCAGTAACAGCCTGGTTGATCAGGCTCCCGGTCCAACAAAAGGCCTGGTCACAGACCGGGCCGCGGGGGGGTTGACCCTGGGAAATTTTCTCCAGGTAGACTCCAGGTAGACTAGCCCCTTGCTCCCGGCATTTTAGTTGCCTCTTATGACAAACATGGCTTACGGGGGAAGAATTCTGTTTCACTTACCCGAAAAGGTAAGATTCCTTATATTCAAAGAAAACTAGAGAATTTATCAACCACAAATCTACTGATGGACAGAATTGCTACAAGATAATATCCACACTTACTCCAAGAAGCCAATTTCGCCACTGAGCAACAGAAACCCAACTCTACGGTGGTCATCCACAGTGACTGTAGAGAGTGGGTGATTTGGAGCCATACGAAGAATCAGCTCCATACTGGCTTCATCTATGGTATGTGGCCACCACTTCTCTTGCTCCTGGCCGGGCTTTCACCTGTATGAATACATGAAAGAAAAGAACAATTTTTTAAAAGAACTAACAACTCTTGGAGGGCAAGGAAGGAGAGGGAGGCAGGAGAGGAGGAGGAGGGAAGAAAGAAGAAAAAGGAGGAAGCAGGAGAAGACAAAGAAAAAGGAGGAAATTGTAGAGTTTACAAAATACTTTGACCTATATGATTATTCAGTACTTTTTACAATAAATGAAATACAACAGTACACACTAGCAATTCCAGTCAAAATTAAAAATACCAATGAAATCTAATCAGTCTAACAAGCACCCAGAAATAACAAATATCATATTTAAGTTAATGTGCAGGAGGAAAGAAGGGGGATGGAGAGAAAGGAGCAATATGATGATGATGATGATGATGATAGGAAGATGAGGAGAGGAACAAAGAGCAGTAGCAACAGTTACAGCAACTGAAACAACAGCAGCAGCAGCTGGATCAACAGTAATAGAAAAACAATATCATCTAGAGCAGCAAAACAGTAGCAGCTGAGTAAAAACAACAGCAGCCACAGTGCAACTTTCTTCCTTGAGGAAAGGAGATGCAGTAACACAAAAATAATTTGCGGCTTCTGAGGCCTCTCTTTCTATGGAAGAGGCAGTGCAGATACATTAGGTGATTTAGTTACATAGTCTGGTATTGTTAACTTATCCTTTATTTTGTAATTTAAAAGAGCACTGAGGCATTTGTGGACACAAAGAACATTACCCCATGGAGGCAAAATGGGGGAATGTATCAGAGCAATCACAGCATAGTGGTACCAACACTTATATAGTGTGAAGTCATGGGTTTAATCATTGCAGAGAGGAAGCGGCTGCAGGCAGGGAAGATGTCGTGTCTGAGGGCAAGTTGTGGTGGAATATTATGGAGAGAATTCATATTTTGGGAGATTAAAAGGAGGTGTGGGTTGCTAAAAGTATTATCCTGAGAGCTGAGGGGGGCTACTGAGGAAATTTTGGGACACACACAGAGGATGGAGGGTGTATAAATCTGTAGTGGATAAAAGGAAGGGTAGGGGTCATTCTAAGAAAGGTTGGAGGGAGGGGAGAAAGAAGGTTTTGCATGCATGGGGCTTGGATGTCCACAGGCATGTGTGAGCGTGTTAGATAGGAGTGAGTGAAGGTAAGTGGTTTTATGACTTGACATGCTATTGATGTGAGGAAGGTAACATTTATGAAGGGATTCAGAAAACTGTTGCCCGAACTTGAGTCCTAGAAGCTGGAATACTCTGCCTGCACTCTGAAGGAGGGGTGAGGATACTGCAGTTTGAAGGGGCATCTGAGCTGTAATGTCAGCATTCCTCTGGTAAGTTATTGATGGAGTGAGGATGATAAAGTGTGTGGGGGATGGCTGGTATTAAAAATAAAATTCTCCCTTTTGCATAAAGAAAACTTGAAAAAATGTTACAATATGAACAGGAATACAAAGTTCTTACCGTCATATTATCAACTTTGTAAATTGTTTATTGCTGACATTTCTTGATTAATTAGCAGGGGAGAAACATAGGTGGTGGTAAAGCCATCAACTACTGGTTAGTGTCGATCCAGGCTGATAAACCACTGTCTGACTGCAGCAGGATGCGACTAACACATTCATAATATACCTTCATGCTAGATGAGCCACCAACTGAGATGTAGTATTTCAGGGAAAAAAACACTGGAACAATAACCAAATTTTATGTATGAGGAAGCAAAATATGTTAAAAACATGTACACTGCCTTAACAATTAATCACATAATCATAGTATATTAAAAGCAAGGAAGATCTGTGTAATACAGGGTAAAGAAAAATCAAATGAATGAAAATCTATAGTTATAAAAAACATTTAAATTCAAATTCAAATTGATTTATTTCTCTGTAAAAAATTTCAATGTGTGTTTTACATTTTAAGGACTAAGAACTATAATTACAAAGATGGCCGTTAGCATGCCTAGCATGTCTGGGTATGCTGAACATTTCGGGCAGACTTAATACTAGGTTTAATCTATATTACAAATTACATATGAATATAAATTTCAAATGATTAAAAATTTACAATAGTGAGGTAGTTTTAGGATAACTAGATTGTATTCAGATTAAATGAGTACAAATTTCAAAAAGTTAAATATATTTACCATAGTAATACACTAGCAAAGAAAAATTTTTTGAAGCATGATTTAAAATACCATGCTTGTCGTGAGAGGCGACTAAAATGCCAGGAGCAAGAGGCTAGTAACCCCCTTTTCCTGTATATTTTAATAAAGTTAAAGAGAAACTTTGTTTTTCTCTTTGGGCCACCCAGCCTTGGTGGGAACGGCCGATTGTTGAAAGAAGAAAAAGATTTAAAATAGTAGACAGATTGTTCATTACAGTGGTACCCGGTATATGTCCGCTTTGGAATAAATCCAACTTTGGGATACATCCTGCTAGAACTTGTATGGGTCCAAATGAGTCATGACACCGCACGTACCCTTGTACTTATTTGTGGAAGTCAGGTGTAGGTAGCCCTGGCTCCCGTCCCAAAATTATACAGTGGACCCCCCAGTTTAGCTCTGTCCGGGAAAAACGTTTTTTCGTGTAAAGGGTGCCTTTTCGGTCAATATTTTCTCGGGAGCGGTCCTTCCAGACCTGTCGGTGCCTGCACTTGCGCACCCGGCGCAGGACGCCAGTCTGGGGTTGTTTACACTTGAGTGAACAATACCTAGGGGCTCTTTCCCAAAAATTCACAATACATTTGTTGTGTTTATTGGTGGTTTAGTATTTGTCACTGTGAAATAAGTCACCATGGGTCAAGAAGCTTCCTAGTGGCACCCCAGTGGTAGCATTCATGCAGGGGGTGTAGCATTCATGAGGGGGTGTAGCATTCATGCAGGGAGTGGGCATTCATGGGAAGTGTAGCATTCATGCAGGGAGGTAGCATTCATGCAGGGAGTGTAGCATTCATGCAGGGGGTGTAGCATTCATGCAGGAGTGTAGCATTCATGCAGGGAGTGTAGCAAAGGGATGCAGGGAGTGAGCAGGCATGCAGAGAGTGTAGCTTCATGCAGGGGGTGTAGCATTCATGCAGGGGGTGTAGCATTATGCAGGGAGTGAGCATTCATGCAGGAGTGTAGCATTCATGCAGGGAGTGTAGCAGGCATGCAGAGAGTGTAGGCATGCAGGGAGTGTAGCAGGCATGCAGAGTGTAGCAGGCATGCAGGGAGTGTAGCAGGCATGCGGGGAGTGTAGCAGGCATGCAGGGAGTGAGCCAGGCATGCAGGGAGTGTGAGCATGCAGGGAGTGTAGCAGGCATGCAGGGAGTGCAGCAGGAAGGCAGGGGTGGGGATTCCCCTTCCAAACACTAACCCCTCCCTGTTTTCCCTATCTTCCAGATGCCAGCAACTCTCTTCAATAAAGGTAAGTAAATGTTTTTTAAATGTTTAATTATAAATTTATTATATACTACTTTATAGGTATATATTTATAATTGTTTTGTGAATGAAAAAAGTATAGTTAATCTTTACAAAATTAATTTTTGTGAATATTTTTGGATGTCTGGAACGGATTAATTGTATTTACATTATTTCTTATGGGAAATGTGGTTTAGTTTCAAATTTTTCGTGTTGAGGTCTAGCTCCTGGAACAGATTAAGACCATAGTCGAGGGACCACTGTACAGTGGTACCTCTACTTATGAGCAGCTCCCAACTCGAACAATTATGTAAGTGTATTTTTGTAGGTGCTTTTGTAAGTGTATTTTGGGGGTCTGAAATGGATTAATCTAATTTTCATTATTTCTTAGGGGAAAAAAATTCCTTGTATCGGCACTTTAATAGCCTTTTGGGAAACAATTAAGCTCGTAACTCGAGGTCCCCTGTATATATATTTAAAGCAGCCCAGAGATAAAATACACATACACAGTACACTCATTATTTACCTTAAAATATTTTAGTCTTAATGAAGGATGAGAGGTGAGTAGTATTTATTTGTAGGAAGTCAGGTGTTGGTAGCTGGTAGATGTAGGTAGCCTGGGCTACATAGCTATAAAATATTTAATGTGGCCAGAGCCATATTATTAGCATCGACATACTATGTTCACTGAGTTTAATAATTTCTAACAATTGCCTTTAGATGCCATCATACATAAAGGGGAGAAGTAATGAATAATTCATGCCGAGAATTGTAAAAAAAAAGGGGAAATTGGCTAGGCCAAATGCAGATTCATACACATTTTCTTTGGTGCTGGGCCAAAAAAACGTAATGTTTTCCGTGCCCGGCTTATAAACATAGCATGTTTATATGCTGTGTAACGTGTTTCTTATATAATTTTGAAGAAAATATTAGATGGATTAATGAAAATGTCTATATTAACATAAAATAAGACATTTAATGTAAAGTCAAACCTGGTGAGCTTCAACCAGGTCCAAATAGGAAAAAGAGACAGAAAGAGAAGGGGGTTCTCCCCTTTCCCAAAAAATAACATTTCCTCCTCTACCCTTCTCAGCACTATCCTAGCAGGCACTCGACTTTTTTTAGCAAAAATAAATTGAGGTTAAAAATTTGCATTTTTCTTCATCTAATTCTTTGTATTTATGTATTTTAGTACAGTGGACCCCCGAGTTTCAGCCATAATTCATTCCCGAATGCTGTTCAAGTGCCATAACCAAACGAATTGTTCCCATAAGGAATAACGTAAAATAGGTTAGTCCGTTTCAGACCCCCAAATACACTTACAAAAACACTTACAATAATACACTTACATAATTGTTCGAGTTTTGAGGTTATCGAAACTCGGGGTTCACTGTGATAAGCGGTGTTTAAATTACATATTTTAGTATTAAGCAATGTTTAAATTATTTTATACAACCCCATCAATATGCCAATAACAATAGGATTTTTTTTTCATGGGAATGGATTAATCGTTTTCCTTATATTTCTTATGGGAAAATTTGTTTGGTATACGTCCTGTTTTTTGGGACAAGTCCAAGGTCCTGGAACGGATTAAAGGGCGTATCCAGGGCCACTGTATTTTCATTAGGGTACTCTCTGGAAGAAGTATTTTTGTTTTTTGTTCTACACTTTGGGTTGGGCAGTGTAAACACCTTGAAGAAGTGGTTGGATTTAATTAAGTTCTCAATGCAATCTGCACTGTTGTGCATTGTCTGATGAAATGTCAATCATGTACCCTCAACTTATTTGGTATTGGTGGTAAAAGAAAGAGAGAGAGAGAGAGAGAGAGGAGTGGGGAGTAAAAGAGTGAGGTAAGAAGTGAGAGAGTGGGGTGAGAGTAAGAGAGAGTAAGAGAGTGGGGGTAAGAGTGTGAGAGTAAGAGAGTGAGAGTGAGAGAGAAAGAGTGAGAGAGTAAGAGGGGTGGGAAGTGAGGGAGAGTGAGAGGGGGAGGTAAAGAAAAGAGAGTGAGAGTGAGAGAGTAAGAGAGTGAGAGAGTAAGAGAGTGGGGAGTAAGAGAGTGAGAGAGTGAGAGTGAGAGAGTGTGTGTGTGTGTGTGTGTGCGTGTACTCACCTAGTTGTGACTGAAGGGGTCGAGTCATAGCTCCTGGCCACGCCTTCACTGGCTGCTACTCGGTCCTCTACCCGCTCCATGAGCTTTATCATACCTCTCCTTAAAGCTATGTATGAATCCTGCCCCCCACTACATCACTTCCCAGACTATTCCATTTCCCTGACAACTCTGTGACTGAAAAAATATTTCCTAACACCCCTGGGTTCATCTGAGTCTTCAACTTCCAACTGTGACCCCTTGTTGCTGTGTCCCACCTCTGGAACATTCTATCTCATTCCACTTTGTCGATTCCTCTCAGTATTTTATATGTCGTTATCATATCCCCTCTATCTCTCCTGTTTTCCCCAGTGTTGTAAAGGTCGTTTTCTCGTAACCTCTCCTCGTGGACATACCCTTAGCTCTGGGACTAGTCTTTTTGCAAACCTTTGCACTTTCTCTAGTTTCCTTACATGCTTGGCTAGGTGAGGGTTCCAAACTGGCGCTGCATACTCCAGTATGGGCCTAACGTACACAGTGTACAGGGCCCTGAATGACTCCTTATTAAGATGTTGGAATGCTGTTCTTAAGTTTGCCAGGCGTCCGTATGCTGCAGCAGTTATTTGGTCGATGTGCGCCTAGGAGATGTCCCCGTGTTATACTCACCCTAAGATCCTTTTCCTTGAGTGAGGTTTGTAGGCTCTGTCCCCCTAAACTATACTCCGTCTGTGGTCTTCTTTCCCCTTTCCCCCAATCTTCATGACTTTGCACTTGGTGGGGTTGAATTCCAGGAGCCAGTTGCTGGACCAGTCCTGCAGCCTGCCCAGTTTCCCCTTGTGGTTCTGCCTGGTCCTCTTCCGATTGAATTTTTCTCATCAACTTCACATCATCTGCAAACAGGGACACTTCAGAGTCTATTTCTTCCGTCATGTGTTCACAAATACCAGAAACAGCACCAGTTCTAGGACTGATCCCTGTGGCACCCGCTCATTACAGGCGCCCCTCTGACCCCTTTGCTGTTGTCTTCCTGACAGGTTTTCCCCTGATCCATTGTAGTGCCTTTCCTGTTACCCTGCCTGGTCCCCCAACTTTTGCACTAATCTCTTGTGTGGAACTGTGTCAAATCCCTTTCTTACAGCCCAAGAAAATGCAATCTACCCACCCCTCTCTTTTTTGTCTTACTGCTGTCACCCTGTCTTAGAACTCCAGTAGGTTTGTGATGCGGGGATTTCCCATCCCTGAAACCATGCTGGCTGTCGTTGATAAGCTCATTCCTTTCTAGGTGCTCCACCACTCTTCTCCTGATAATCTTCTATAATCATACTATACATGTCAGTGACACTGGTCTGTAGTTTATTTCGTGTGTCTCCTTTTTAAATGGGACTACATTTGTGTGTGTGTGTGCGTGTGTGTGCGTGTGTGTGTGTGTGTCTGTGCATGTACGTATGTGCGTGTGTGCATGTATGTGCATGTGTGTGTGTGTGTAATGCAGCATTATGGGAAATTTTTTCTTCATGATGTGGGGTTTATCATGTTTGTGACTTATTAAAGTTCACTACGTGGGCCCAAAACAATCATCAATAAAGGATTCCATAATACACTATTGAACTTCTCTCTAACATCAGGTCAATATCTCCTACTATTTCTTCTTCAACCTATCTTGGTATTCAAGGTGACTTATCTCTAGGGGGATTTTTTTTTCATGCACTCATTCATTTCCTTTGATTTATGTACAGTGGACCCCGGGGTTTGGGAAACTTCACTCCTGAAGTCTGCTCAAGTGCCATTACCGAACAATTTACTCCCTTGGGGGGAAAAATTTTACGTAGGTTAGTCTATTTCAGACCCCCAAAAATACACTTCCACAAGAACTTACAAAATTATACTTACATAATTCACGATTTCCCGGGGGATTCGTTAACCGAGGGTCCACTGTATGTATCTATATCTTTGATTCCTTGACAACATTTAGAACAATGTTTGTGGTGCCCACATAAATCCAAGCACCTAATTTTCCCCCCATTTTCAGAACATCATATGGAATAACCACGCTTTTGACATCAGCAAAATATTTGGATATTTACCCAGTCATGAGTTAACGAAAATACCTAATAAAATTGTATATACTGTATTAGAAGTCTTGAAGTGTTGATTTAAAATTCTATAAATGCAATCCGTGGCAATAAAAGTAAAAATTAATACTTCAGTAACCAGGGCAATGAGTTAAGTAAGCTTTGTTTGATAAACAGTTGCATCCAGTGTTGAACAGGGAATAATTACTCTTATATGTTAATGGGAAGTCTGGCTGAAAGGTGTGTGTTGCAGGTGTGAACGGGGTCATACGAACTCATTTTGTGGACATCAAATGAATAACGTCACAATGGATAGCATATTTTCTATATGCAATGACAGTCAGAATGAAATACTTTGATGATTTTAATCATGAAATAAAAAAATTGTCCTCTGGATATTCAAAAAACATCAAAGTGTAGTGTTCACAAAATGGGCTAATATAATTTTTTTTTGTTAAGTGTTTGATCAGAGGAAACACCAAAAATGTATGTAAAGTTGATGGCTAAACTGAGCACTACACTATGAAAGTTTTATTTTTATATCTTTCTCACTTCTCAACATGCCTTTCTTGTCATTTTACATTGACAGTGACACAAAGATTTAATTATGATAGTAGAAGGCAGAGGAATCACCAATATGGCAATAACAGTTAATATGTGCAGTTGAATGCTACGTTGGTGCCCAGTTTTTCCTCATAAAACAGAGCTGTGACTCGAGTCAATTATTTAATTTTTTTTTTTGATGAGAGGGAGGGGATTAAATTTGAGACATTGGTAACAAATTTTTTTTCTGAATTTTTGTAAATCTGAATAGATTTTTCCATAAGAGATATACTGTACAGTCTCTTCCCTACTTATGAACAGGTTCGGTTCTGAGCAGTCGTTCGTAAGTCCATTTTGTTCGTAAGTCCAACATATGAATGTATACAGTATATGTGAACACAGGAAAAATACACACTGTACACTAGTAAACAAAACGTGTTATAAATGAAATAAAGTTTATAATGTTTATAATAAAGTTTGTAAATATAAATTTAATAAAACAGACAGTGTTTGTATTATTGAAAGTTCGCAACACGAATGTTTATATGTAGGGGAGTCTCTGTACCTACAAACCCCCTCAAGAAAATATATAGTTATTGTACATTTTGCTAAATTTTCCTCAGACTTTTTATTATTCTGAATATTTACTTAAACTGAAAAATTCAAGATCCTAATGCTTGGTAGGTTGGTAGGAAATAACCATTCAGGAGATACTACTATTTTGTCACATGACTGTAAAACAAAAGCATATTCAATGTTTTTTATTCTGGCAGGAATGCTGGTCTTTTTGTTTTTTCTCATGAACATGTATCATAGCAGGCAAATCACAGAAACTTCTACATGTATTCAGTATACACTTATCTTTACTTTCTCACCAGTTTCTTAATAGCTCAGTTTCCTGTAATGTTTCCTTATTAATTTATGAAGCCTGGACTGAGCCTATATTTGTTTAGGTATGAATTTTTTTTTTTTTTTTTACAGGTTTGAGGTTAGTACAGTATTTACATGGTAATTTGGCCATTTTTTTTTTTGAGGCAGCTGCACATCTTAACCAACTGAAATTGCTGATAGAAATAATAAGGGATACAAAATTTATTAAAAGATTATAATGCATTTATGGTATCATTAATTTTCAAATGTATTGCATAACTTATTAAAGTGAACTAATATCATGTAAAACATACCAAGAGGGCTGATATGAAGGGGAGTGTTGAACATGGTTAATGGTAATTTGTCATCTCCACTTTGCTCTAGCTTGACTTCATTAACCACAGGAGTCTGAGGCATTAACTTGAAGAGACTGAGCAGAAGTCTTTGAAGTAAATTACTCTGCCTGTAAAAAACACAAATTAGCTCTTTATTTTTTATTGTTTTTGTAATGCTTCAGCCATCTTCCACCAAGGTAGGATTACATGAAAAAAACTTTTTTTTTAACACACTTGCCATCTCCCATCAATGTAGTGATCCGAAAAAGAAGAAAAGCTTTTACCCTCACTCACTCCAACACCATCTTGCCAGAGGCCCACCGACTTTACAATACATGTGTCCCTCCAAACTGCAATAACATCCCTTCCCTTCAGAATGTAGGCACTGTTATTCCCACCTTCAGGACTCAAGTTTGGCTAACCGGTTTTCCTGAATCTCTTCATAAATGTTACTTTGCTCACACTCCAACAGCACTTTAAATCATAACCATTTGCCTCCACTCCCTCCTATCTAACATGCTCATGCATGCTTGTTGGAAGTCCAAGCCCCTCGCACACAAAACCTCCTTTACCCCATCCCTCCCAATCTTTCCTAGGATAACCCCTACCCCACCTTCCTTCCACTATGGATTTAAATGCCCTCCAAGTCATTCTATTTTGCTCCATCCTCTCTAAATGAAGTTACCAACTGAAAGAAAATATAATGTTATCAAAGGGTTATTCAGTTACTTATAATTATTTCAATGATAACAGACTAAACTACATAATTATATGTATTATTTATAGAAAATAACAAAATTGTTTTTCTTAACATACATGTACATATATGATAAAATCCTCTATGATAATACTGTATATCTAAAGTGTAATAAAATCAAATGAATGGGTTATTAACCCCTTTTAGGGGGCCCCGACCCCCAATCTGAAAATTCCCCACAGTTAAGAATTAACCCCCGCCTTGGAGGCCCCATTCTGAAACTGTCATTCTATTTTAAAAAATTTTTGGAAAAAAAAAAAAAAAAAAATTTTTTTTATGAAATGATAGAGAATCTTTTCCCGATAGTAATGACACCAAAAAATACAAAATTTGATGGAAAACTTACGGAATTACACTCTCGCAAAGTCAACGATGTTGGCGGTATACGCATTGGAGATTTCGCCCAATTTGAGCCCTATTTTCGGCCAATTCCATTGTTACAGTCGACCAAACTCATACTATTTCTTTAGAACTCCATTCATTCTATTGATTGAGTACAAGAAACCACAAATTTACCCATTTCAACTACCCAGTAAAGTGGTCAGGTTTGGGAATTTGGCCAATTTCATGCAAAATAAAAAGATGTCAATTTCAAAATAGGGTCCAGAATAAACAATGCAGACATTCCTGGCACTAAAAAAGATTTTTTCTGTTCATTAGTCACGTCTTTAGGCCCCTCTTATATTACTCTTGCTTTCTATTTTGATTTTTTATTCACAAAAAAAAAGAAGATTTACTTTATGCAGACTACTGTATTATTATAAAATGGTATAAATAATATCCCGTGCACTTGTGTAAAAATATTAGACTCACCAGTTGACGTGTATTGGACGAATGGTGTGATTTGTGTACTCGAACATTGGCAAAATCGAACATTTTCCCCTACTTTGAGCTCAATTTCAAGGTCATTTTCATCATGAAACTAATCAAAAACATCTCTATTTCTGTAATATGTTTTCTATTCCCATCAAATGAGACCATGAAAAAAAGAATACAACCATAAATACTATACGAAAATACCCCCTGAAAGTCGGCATTTTAATCCAAAACACAGTTTTTTTTTTTATTATACTGCGTGCTGCAGATTTTTTTTACAGCGCACATTGACCACACAGACCCATTCTCTCATATGTGGGCCTACCAGCTTTCTCCCACTTGATTTGAAGAGAAAAATTTTTGAGTATATATATACGTCAAACATCTCGTAAGACGATATATCGACCAAAACAGTCAAAGGGTTAAAAAAGAAATTATTTTTTATGAAATGGTGTAGAGAATTTTTTTTCTGAAAGAAAAAAAAAAAAAGTACAAAATTTGATCAAAAATTGATGAAATTATGCTCTCACGAATTTTGCTGTCCGTGATATTACATCAGCGATTTTGCCCACTGAGTCCTATTTCGGCCAATTACATTGTTCAAGAACTAAATACTTAGCTATTTTGCTAGTATGTTTCTATTTTACCCTAATGAGCACAAATTTAATCAACTATTTATACCAAAAAGGATTGGAAATTGGTAATTTGGCCAATTTCACAAAAAAGTTAAAAAATATTAAAATTTAAATAGGGTCCAGGTAACAATGCCAGGAATCCCTATTCCTGGCATTAAATAATTCCTCTGCTTATTGGTTATGTTTCAAGGCTTTACAGATGAATTTAAAAATTTTGATTTTATTCACAAAAAGAATTTTCATTCACATCAAAAATAGAAGATTTTTTTCTTATGCAATATTGTAATAATTGTATAAATAATATCAGCGCATTCGTGAATGCACATAAGACCAACCAGCTGACGTGTATTGGACGTGTTGTGTAATTTGTTTACTCTTGAACATCAGCAAATTCGAGCATTTCCTCTACTTTGAGCTCAATTTCAAGCTATTTTCAGCCCCAAAAACCCAATCAAAATCATCTCTATTTCTGTAACATATATTCTATCCTATCGAATGAGACAAGAAACTGCAAATAGAACCGAAAAACATATGAAAATACACCACAAAGTCTCTGTTTAATCCAAAAACACAGTCACAGTTTTTCTCATTATCCTGCGTGCTTCAAATTTTTTTTATATGGTGCACACTTACCACATAGATGCATTCTCTCATATCTAGGCCCAAATTTACTGCTCATAGCTTATCTGAGTGAGCTGAGCACATGACGTAGTACTACGGCTTGGGCCCTGGCTTCAAAGCCATAGACCATGGACAGACCCTCAAAGGGTTAAGCAAGAGATATAGAATAAGCATTATTTTAGGCAATACTATACATATTTCAGTCTCAACAGTCAACATGTATATACTCCATCCATTTAGTGTTCAGTACATGTTTGTATTATGCATCACATACATAATAACCCGAAGATAGGCTGAATATTGATGCTGGTTGGGATCTGAGGCATAAGTGATGGCTGCTGGGGTAGTCTCCAAGCCATTAAGTAACCAGTGATGTGGATGGGAAAATCTTGGTGTAAGGCCCTTTTTATACATCACCCATTTCTCTTTCAGCTAAAAATGCTACCATGCTCTCTGTAAAGAATCAAAAAAGACTACTGTTTAATGAATTAAACAACAGCAATATTTATACAGTGGTACCCGACTTACGATATTTTCATTCAGAATGCTGTTCAAAATGCCATTACCAACAATTTATCTCCTTAAGAAATTATGTAAAATACTAGTCCGTTTAGACCCCCAAAATTACACTTACAAAAACATTTAAAAATAAACTTACATAAAAGGGTGTGTTTGGGGACCATCGTAAGTCGAGGTACCACTGTATTTCGAATTCTTATTCTTCTTATAAATTCATGGAAAAGGCTGTACCTGTAGGGGCAGCAGTGCTTGGGGAATGGAAGGTAATAAGGTTTGAGCTGGGGAGAAGGGGAAAGAGGGAAATTAACTCCAATTACTTAGATCAAGTGCCCTTCACCAGTATCTGGCTCCCACTGAAGCAGCAGTTTGAACAGAAATGCTCCTAAAAATGTAACTACTCCTACTTCTTTCAACAAACTGGCCGTATCCCACCGAGGCAGGGTGACCCAAAAAAAAAAAAAACAAAAAATTTCTCTTTTTTTAAATTTAGTAATTTATACAGGAGAAGGGGTTATAGCCCCTTGCTCCCGGCATTTAATGTGATAAAAGATGCTCATGTTGCATAAATTTTTCTCTGCAGCCATATTTCAAGACAAAATTTATTTTGGGGGGAGGTTCCAGTGGAACAATGAGTCTGCATTCAGTATCTATTTAAAAACTGAGGTCTACTACCACCTGGGAAAACTAGAACCCTGCATAAACAAAGACATTGCATTCATCTACTGCTCACTAATCTTAAAATGGGGATATGGCAATTAGAAGTTTGTTTTTCCCAATGTGAAACCAGTCATGGGGAAATCCCCAGCGCCCCCCTAAAAAGAAAAAAGGTCACTGAAATTCTCATTCATGTGACACCAGAATGAAGTGTGACTGATGCATTTAACCTTCCCAAATTCAGAGTATGAGATAAGTTTTAGCTTCTAACTAAAGACAGAACTTCCTATGTGGGGTAAAAAGATTTGGCTGGTTGAAAGTCAAGATACTTTAAACATTTATCATGTAAACTACAAATAGATAATCTACTTGAACATTAGAGATGTAGTTCAATAAATTAAAATTTTAGTTTACTTCTTCTAAAATTCTTGTTATAGGGTAGGGTGTGGTTTTTGTGGTGAATCTTCTTCTTCTCTATGTTTCTGATTCTTCTCCCATTCTGTCATAACTTTTGGTAGAATTTTGGGGGAAGGTTGTTGCAGCACACTGTTTTGGGGGGGATTGATGATAAAAGCAGTGGGCCAGATGATTCAGTAGGATCTGCAAATTTTTAAAAACATTTTGGGTTTTTGACATACATAACTGAAATTAATATATATACTGTACATATTTTTTTAACACATCGACCATTTCCCACTGAGGCAGGGTGACCCAAAAAAAAAGAAAACAACTTTCATCATCATTTAACACTTTCACCATCACTCATACATAATCACTGTCTTTCCCGGCGCCCCAGATACAACAGTTTAAAGTCCCCCCAAACTGCAATATCCCAAACCCCTCCTTTAAAATCAGGCTTTGTACTTCCCCAGGATTCAAGCCCCTCCGGTTTTTCCCTGAATCACTTCACAAAATATTCCCCTGCTCCACCCCAAAAACATGGTCCCAAAACCGTTCGTCTCCATTCCTCCCTGTCACCATGCTTTTGGATGGAAGTAAAACCTCGTCCAAAAAACCCCCCTTTCACCCCTCCCCCCAAACCTTTTAGGATCCCCTACCCCCCTTTCCCTCCCTCAGTTTTAATTCCAAGTCATTATTTTGTTCCCCCTCTCAGATGTCCAAAACCTCAAAAACCCTGTCCTCAGCCCTCTGGATAATGTTTTTACAAACCCCCGCACCTCCTCAAATTTTTTAAAATATGGATTCTCATATATTTACCCACTTCCTTCAGACATGACATCTCCCCTGCCTTCACCTTCTTTTATAACATTCACTATTCATGTTTACACCCATATAAGTGTTGGGGATAACTTCTCTCCCATTCCACTCTTTTTCTTCCATGGAAAATTCTTTTTCTCCCCCAAACTCCTCAATGCCCCCTCACCTTTTTCCCCCCATCAAATTTTATGATTCACCTCGTCTTTCATAGACCCATCTGCCCGCTCCACTCCCAAATATTTAATCATTCCCTTTTTCCATCTCCCCCCTAATCATACCAATCCTTCTTTCCTAAATCTTTTTTTTCTCATCACTTTATCTTTCCCATGTTCCTTTTAATTTCCTTCTTTTCCATTAAACTGGTCAAACCTCTGCAACATCTCTTCAGAATCTCCCAAAAAATGCAGTGTCACAAAAACAACTATGAAACTCCTTTTGTGTTAGATTCTTAATCTTTAATCCCACCCTCTAAAAACCTGAGCATTCACTTCTCTTATAACCATCTATAAATATACTGAACAACCATGGTGACATCACACATTCCTGTTTAAGGCCACTTTTTCTGGGAAATAATCTCCCCCTCTCCACATACTCTAACCTGAGCCTCACCTTTGTAAAAACTCTTCTCTTAGTAAACCCCCTCTTATTCCATCATTTGCAACATTCCCCCCATCTCCCCATTATGCCTTTCCCCTATCCATAAATGCAACAAAAACTTCTTTACCCTTATTAAAAAATGTATCTATATGTTTTACAGTAAACCTTGGTGTACAATTTTTTTTTTAACAAGTCTGCCGTCTCCCACCGAGGCAGGGTGACCCAAAAGAAAAAAACCCCAAAAAGAAAATACTTTCATCATCATTCAACACTTTCACCTCACTCATACATAATCACTCTTTGCAGAGGGCTCGAAACGACCGGGTTTTGATGTCTCCCAAAATGCCCAAAATTCTCAAACCTCTCTTTTTTTAAAATGCAGGTAGTGTCTTCCCGGACTCAAGTCCATTAACCCATTTTTGTTCAGTGGTACCTAGGATTCGGCTTAATTCATTCCCGAAGGGTGTTGGAGTGCCCAAAACCCAATAATTTGTTCCCATAAGGAATAATGTAAATTAGATTAATCCGTTTCCCGACCCCCAAAAATACCTTACAAAAATACACCTGTATTAGCTTTATATGTTTACATCAATATTTTTGCATTTGTTGCTTTCTTTTGAAGGCTTTTTCAGTGAGTACCAACATTCAAAATTACATAATATGGAGGGACACTGTAAAGTAGGGTTTTATCTGATTATTATAATCTGGTAAAAAAACACCTGCTCAGAATCTGGCAGCTTTTCTTCTTCTGCAAGCATAGCATTGTAGATAGGAGGAAGGGAATGATTGGCTAAGTCATCTGGGCTTGCATGATGCACACCGTGGAAATTGCTTGGCACCCCCATGAGAATGATGGAAGGATTTCTGCTGAATGATACTAAAAGCAAACAGAATAAAAAATTAATAGTATATACCATGTGATTTACTGAACATTAAAACCCTATTAACTAAATGGAATGAATAGGACCAGAGCCCTGGTAAGGAAGGGAAAGGAAAAAGGGTTTGGGAAAAGGCTGGAAATGGTGGGAGAGTGTTTAGGTATTGGGGAGAGGGAGGGAGATAAAAGATAAATGGCCCAACCATTTTTATTTTAACTTGGTGATGGATCTGTGCAGTTTACATTTTGCAGCTATGAAATTTCTCCATGGGGAAGTGGAGAAGAATCTTTCCTCTGTAAGCCATGCATGTCATAGAGGCGACTAAAATGCCAGCAGCAAGGTTAGAAACCCCTTCTCCTGTAAACATTACTAAAGTTAAAAAGAGAAACTTTTGTTTTCTCTTTGGGCCACCCTGCCTTGGTGGGAAACGGCCGTTTTTGTTGAAAGAAAGAAGGAAAAAAACTTTCATTTCTTATTCTTTTTTCTTCTTATAAAGGATGCATACTGCACTGCCTAGCACTCCTGTACATGTATACACAAAGGTGTTAACATGCTACTCATGTTTTAGGTTTGGGTATTTTTGTCAATAAGTTTTATCCAAGAACAAAGCTCTGTATGAAATGAGGATTTTTTCATTAAAAAAAAAAAAATCATCATGTACAAAATGAAATGACAAATTTAAAAAACCGCATAAACATTTTTATTAATTAACATTACTCAGAAACATACAGTAAACCCTCGATATAATGGACTAATAGGGGATGTTCATTATATAAGAACATTAAAAATAGCAATACAATGAACCAAAGTGCTCGACTTTATACATAACTAATAAAATAAAGTACTTAACACAATCTATAGATATACTGCAATAAACATTGAAAATAAATAAGTTATAAGTACAATTTTCCCAGTGGATTTTGCCCATAATTCTAAGTGTCTGTTATTTCGGGTCTGTTATATCGAGGTTTACCATATCTCATTACGGTAAAGCACACATTCATTCCAGTGCTTGCATAAAATATACAAACCTGCAACATCTACATATATGGGGATAATGAATTGTAGATTGATGGTAGAAAAATTCTTTCCAGTCCTCTAAAAGCTTGGGAGGATACTTCTCTTTTCTGTTGGGTCGAGTGCCAACTTGTCCATGAATTCACTAGCGCAACCAAGGCATTTGCACACTGCACATGTGAAGGTTCCGGCACAGTTTCTCTGTTTATAGTCTTGAAAAGTAAAATATTAATTCATTAACATATCACTGGGCTTCACTCTGAATATACAAATTACAGTTTTACAAATTTATCTAAGATAGGTAATCACACAAATAAACATTAATGTAAATATATAATACGTCCTAGGTAGTAGGTTGGTAGACAGCAACCGCCCAGGGAGTACTACCGTCTTGCCAAGTGAGTGTAAACGAAAGCCTGTAATTGTTTTATATGATAGTAGGATTGCTGGTGTCTTCTTTCTGTCTCATAAACATGCAAGATTTCAGGTATATCTTGTTTCTTCTACAAACACTTAGGTCACACTACACATTCATGTACAAGCATATATATACACACCCTCTGGGGTTTCTTCTATTTTCTTACTAGTTCTTGTTCTTATTTCCTCTTATCTCCATGGGGAAGTGGAACAGAATTCTTCCTCCGTAAGCCATGTTCGTGAAGTCGACTAAAATGCTGGGAGCAAGGGGCTAGTAACCCCTTCTCCTGTATACATTACTAAAGTTAAAGAAACTTTTGTTTTTCTTTTTGGGCCACCCTAACTTCGGTGGGATATGGCTGATTTGTTGAAAGAAGATATAATCGTATCTAGTATCTAACAATTGATGGAAAATGAAAATGCTTAATATATAATCTCTGCTAACAGGGAATAATATAACAATACATTTATTGATTTATTGTATATCTGTTAATGGGTCAAAGGGGACATCTTTCCTATGGCCTGGTCTCAAACCAGATCTCGTAAACTGGAAAGAAAAGTATTATAAATAAGCAAGTCAGGTCCTCACCAGCATCAGCAGCAACTATAGGCCAATATCTAACTTATCTTTGCTATCCACAATCTTTGAGAAGCATATCCATAAAAAAGATTATACTCCTTTATAACATCAAAGCATTCTCAACACCTACCAGTTTGACTTCAGGTGAAACAAAAGCACAAATGATGCAATTATAAAATTGCTAGACCTACTTATACAGCATTTGAAAATAATGAATATCCACTAGAACTCTAAGATTATCGACCTAGGAACACCAACTTGATCATTACTTTATCAGAGGTCATGCACTTGCATATATAAAAATCTTACCTTACTAACAGACAACAATGTCTCTGTTAAGGACAAAACCTCTTCAACAAGACCTGTGGACATTGTCGTTCCACAGGAAAGTGTCCTTGCCTCCTGCTTTTCCTCCCATACATCAACGACCATCCAAATGTATCGTAACAACTTAGACCTACGTATTCTCTTTGTTGACGACACAACTTTGTCATCTTCCACCCAAATCCAGCATCACTCACCAAAATTTTTCATGAAGAGCAACCTGGATGACTACTAATAAACTTACACTTTTTTTTTTTAACATGTCGGCCGTCTCCCACCGGGCAGGGTGACCCAAAAAGAAAGAAAATCCCCAAAAAGAAAATACTTTCATCATCATTCAACACTTTCACCTCACTCACACATAATCACTGTCTTTGCAGAGCGCTACGATACGACAGTTCAGAAAATCCCTCCAAACTGCCAATATCTCAATCCCCTCCTTTAACCCTTAAACTGTCCAAACGTAGATCTACGTTTTTGTGGGCAGTGCTCTGACCTTGATTTTCTCCATAAGAAAGCATGTAAAAAAGTAAATATACATGTGCTGTCGTAGCACTCTGACCTGATATTCTCAATAAGATAGTATGTAAAAAACGTAGATCTACGTTTGGAGTGCTACGCAAGCAAACATGGATCTATGTTTGGACAGTTTAAGGGTTAAAGTGCAGGCATTGTACTTCCCATTTCCAGGACTCAAGTCCAACTAAATCAATTAACTGGTTTCCCTGAATCCCTTCACAAAATATTACCATGCTCACACTCCAACAGCTCGTCAAGTCCCAAAAACCATTCGTTTCCATTCACTCCTATCTAACACGCTCACAGCTCGGAAATCAAGCCCCTTGCCCACAAACACGCCTTTACCCTCCCTCCAACCTTTTTGAGGATGACCCCTCCCCGCCTTCCTTCCCTACAGATTTATATGCTCTCCAAGTCATTCTACTTTGATCCATTCTCTCTAAATGACCAAACCACCTCAACAACCCCTCTTCAGCCCTCTGACAAATACTTTTAGTAACTCCACACCTCCTCCTAATTTCCACACTCCAAATTTTCTGCATAATATTTACACCACACATTGCCCTTAGACAGAACATCTCCACTGCCTCCAGCCGCCTCCTCTCTGCAGCATTTGCAATCCATGCTTCACACCTATATAAGAGTGTTGGTACTACTATACTTTCTTACATTCCCTTCTTTGCCTTCATGGATAATGTGTAATGTCACCATGGTTGTTTAATATCGTATTTAATATATTTATAGATGGGGCTGTAAAAGTAAATGCTAGGGTGTTGGTGAGAGGGGTGGATTAAATTATGGGGAATCAAATGCAAATGGGAGTTGACACAGTTACTTTTTGCTGATGATACTGTGCTTATGGGAGATTCTAAATAAAGAAAAGTTGCAAAGGTTAGTGGACGAGTTTGGGAGGGTGTGTAAAGGTAGAAAGCTGAAAGTGAACATAGATTAGAATAAGGTGATGAGGGTATCAAACGATTAAAAAAAAAAAAAAAAATGGATATCATATTGGAGAAAGGGAATATGGAAGAAGTGAATGTTTTCAGATATTTGGAAGTTGACTTGTCAGCGGATAGGTTTATGAAGGATGAGGTTAACCATAAATTGAAGGAAAAAAGGTGAGTGGTGCATTGAGGTATCTGTGGAGACGAAAACTTACACTTAACATTGATAAAACTTTCTACATTATCTTTGGGAGCAGAGCAAGTAATGTCAACTAAACATTATGATTAACAATACTCCAATTGCTAAACATAATGAGAGAAAATTTCTGGGTCTGCACATTGACAGAAACTTGAAATTCAAAATCCACATCAACACATAACAATAAAGTGTCCAAAACAGTTGGCATCCTCTCAAAAATATGTTATGTATCAAAGATAAGTTTTAATGTACCACAAACAGCACTACTTACATTATACCCTACCTCACCTATGCTATTTGTGCCTGGGGACCCACAACAGCAAATCACCTCAAATAAATAATAACTCAACAAAAAGCTTCAGTACGAATGATCATGCAGTCCACTGCTAGACAACACTCACCCCACTCTTCGAAGACCTAAATCCACTTACTATACAAACATTTACTCTTACTACTGTGCATCCTACATATTCAGAACAATAAATTCTAATATTAATCCAGTTAATTGATTTAGTTGGACTTGAGTCCTGGAAATGGGAAGTACAATGCCTGCACTTTAAAGGAGGGGTCTGGGATGGTGACAGCTGGGAGGGACTATTCTCAGCTGTCGTATCTGACACCTCTGCAAAAGACAGTGATTATGTATGAGTGTGGTGAAAGTGTTGAATGATGATGAAAGTATTTTCTTTTGGGGATTTTCTTTCTTTTGGGTCACCCTGCCTCGGTGGGAGACGGCCGACTTGTTGAAAAAAAAAAAAAAAATAATCCAGACCTGAAGGACTTTTTTGATAGTTGCAACAGGACCCATAGACATAATACTAGGCATAAAAATCTCTATGACATACCCAGTGTCTGGCTTAACCTTTGTAAAAATTCAATGTACATAAAAGGGCCTAAAATCTAGAACTCCCTGCTGAAAATCTTCAGAGTCACTCTCAGCTAGCATCTTCAAAACTACCATTAAACAACACCTTCTCTCCCTAACATTCCCAAAATCAGCTTAATATACAGTAGAACCCCGTTTCCACTGATTCAGTTACCGATATCAGTTATCCATGGTTTACTGTGGCCCAAAATACCTATTAATTTTCAATAATAATGGCCCCAAAGTGCAAAAGTAGATAAGCTGGAAGTTCTTCAAAGCCTAAGAGAAGCCGTGAAGTTCTTCCCATCAATAAAAAGTGATAATTCTCCACTTATTGTGCATAATTTATCAATTAAACTTTATAATAGGTATGTATAGGACTTATAGTCACAAACATATGGAAAACAATATATTCTTATTCTCAATATCTGTAATCCTCACAACCATTAAAATATAGAATGTGTTCACATTTGTTAATATTCTAGAATCATTACCTATAATATAGAATGTGTTCACATCTTGTTAGTATGGTAGAATCCTCATTACCTATAATCATAATCAAACCTGTAATTCTTAAAACAAACTCGATAAAAGCATATAGGTACTAATAGGATATTCAGTTCTCTTGTATTCACTGTAACTCCTAATTTTATTTTACAACCACCTAAGAGACTGTATATATATATATATATATATATATATATATATATATATATATATATATATATATATATAAGCACTCAGTTAGTCATTGAATTATTAATCTTAAGAAAGTCTTAAGTTTGCCCAAAATGCTCTGCATATTAAGGGCTTTCTGCATGCACACTTAAATGTCATTTACCTTTGTACAAACATTATATTATGCTGAAATAAAGAATCTTAATCTTAATGCATCTCCCTAGAGGGGCTGACTTCAAGTACAAGTTTGTAAGACTAACCTAACCATCTTACATATTCATGAGACAGAAAAAATATATATATATGAATGTTGCTAAAGGGAAAAACATTCAGCAGGCTTCTGTTTCATGCTCGTAACATCACAACAGGATGGTAGTACCACCCTGGATGATTTCTGTTAAATAACATATTAACTCAACTGCTGTGATAAAAATGTAAACTTTATTTATTTTAGCATAGGTAGATTTAAAAAAATTTGAAAGCAAGATGTGTTCAATATTTAAGAATTATTTACTTATACAGTGGAATCTTGGCTTACAAGTTTAATCTGTTCATGACCTTTCTCGTATCCTGATCTGCTCGTTAGCCGAGTCAATTTTCCTCATTTAAATTAATTGAAATGCCATTAATCTGTTCCAGCAAAATTCCTGCTCTCAGAGACAGGACAAAATATGTACACTTCAATATAACGCTAATATCAACTCTATGGCTTATTTATCTATCACAATTGATCTAATATGACATAAACTATATAAATAACATAGAAACCTGATATATACAGTAGACCCTCATTTAGCACAGTAGTTACGGTCCTGAAAACATCGTGTTAGGTAAAATCGTGTTAGATAATTAAAAGAACTTAAGGGAAAAATAGGGTTACGTTCCTGAGAGTCCCCAAAAAGCCAAACTAAGTTTTTTTTCGACCAACAGATCTTACAAATATAAAAGAGAATATGTAATTGTAGTTCATTATCGTGATGTATTATGTTGTTTTTACTGCTTAAGACTACAAATGTAACAGAAATAATAGTATTTACCTTAAATTGTGGGTGCTGATGTTTGTGGATGATTGTGAAGAGAGTGGAGAGTTATGCTGTGGCCCTACTGGGCTGAGGTGGATAGTAGAGATTCTGGAACTGAAGTTGATGGTTGTACTGAGTGTCTCTAACTTTAATAAAGTCATTCAGTAAGTCAGTCCATTCAGTAAGTCAGTTAAGTCATTCAGTATCATTCAGTAAGTCAGTCAGTCAAGTCATTCATTCATTAAGTCAGTCAGTCAAGTCATTCAGTAAGTCAGTCAGTCAAGTCATTCAGTAAGTCAGTCAAGTCATTCAGTAAGTCAGTCAAGACATTCATGAAGTCAGTCAAGACATTCAGTAAGTCAGTCAGGACATTCAGTAAGTCAGTCAGTCAAGTCATTCAGTAAGTCAGTTAAGTCATTCAGTAAGTCAGTCAGTCAAGTCATTCAGTAAGTCAGTCAGTCAAGTCATTCAGTAAGTCAGTCAGTCAAGTCATTCAGTAAGTCAGTCAGTCAAGTCATTCAGTAAGTCAGTCAGTCAAGTCATTCAGTCATTCAGTAAGTCAAGTCATTCAGTAAGTCAGTCGGTCAAGTCATTCAGTAAGTCAGTCGGTCAAGTCATTCAGTAAGTCAGTCAGTCAAGTCATTCAGTAAGTCAGTCAGTCAAGTCATTCATTAAGTCAGTCAGTCAAGTCATTCAGTAAGTCAGTCAAGTCATTCAGTAAGTCAGTCAAGTCATTCAGTAAGTCAGTCAAGTCATTCAGTAAGTCAGTCAAGTCATTCAGTAAGTCAGTTCATGTTGGCATTTTTCTTCCAGAAAACACTTGTCTGCAGCATTAAACACTTGTTGTGGATCATAGCCACCCTCAGTAGGACCCCCACTGACTCAGTGGTTTAACCTACCGCAGGCGACCGCACGCTCAAAGTTTTCCTCCAGCGAATCGCGTAATATAAGGTTTACGTTGTGTTAGATAAAAATGTGCAAATTCTTCAATCACATAATACCCAAAGCACGCAACATAAAGTCGTGCTAAATGAGGGTCTACTGTACTCTAGAATGAATAAAATATGTCATTATGTATGTGACTACGTAGTGGTGGCGGTGGGGAGGAGAGTTTATTGTTTGGAGACAGGACAAAATACTACTTCAATATGATGCTAATATCAACTCTATGGCTTATTTATCACAATACATCTAATATAACATACAGTGTACCCCCAGAAATCGAACATAATTTGTTCCAGAATGCTGTTCTAGTGCCATTACCGAACGAATTTGTTCCCATAAGGACGAATGTAAATTAGATTAGTCCGTTTCAGACCCAAAAAAATACACTTACAAAAGCACTTACAAAAATACACTTACAAAATTGTTCAAGTTGGGAGCTGTTCGATTTCTGGGGGTCCACTGTAATAAACAATATAAATAACATAGAAACCTGATATATACTTTAGAATATGATATGATATATACTTTTAGAATATGATGTCATTATGTGACAAGTGGAGGCGGCCATTCCCGCTCCTGCATTGTTGTGGTATTCACTGCCATCTAGTGACGGCCTTTTGAAGCTCACTTGTTATTATAGTACGTATTATTATAATTATATTATATTAGTACAGTGGACCCCCGCTATTCGAACGGCTCGGCAGTCGAACAAATCGTCATTAGTACAAAAAATTCGAAATCGTCATGCGAACAAATTATCGCGAGTCGAACGAATACGTTCGTGACCTGTCGGCCCAGGCGCTTGGGTGCCTCACAGCGCAGGCGTGGAGAGCCAGTCCCGCGTTGTTTACACTCGAGAGAACAATACCCTGCACGCTTCCACAGACATTTCACACTTAATTATAATTTTTTGGAGTTTGTTCATTACGTGCGACTGTGAAATAAGCTACCATGGGTCCCAAGAAAGTTCCTAGTGGTACCCCTGGGCTGATAAAAGTGAGAAACACCGTAGAAATGAAGAAGGAAATAATACAAAATACGAGAGTGGTGTGCGATTGTGTGATCTTGCCAGGATATATGGCAAAAACAGGTCAACTATCGCTTCTATCCTGCTTAAGAAGGAAGAAATTAAGCAAGCTGATGTTGCAAAAGGTGTTACTGTGCGAGCCAAAAACAGACCACAAATAATCGAAGAGATTGAAAAGTTGTTGCTGGTGTGGATCAAGGATAAAGAGTTAGCGGGTGATAGTGTGTCTGAGTCAATTATTTGTGAAAAGGCAAGGAACTTGCATGCCGATCTTTTAAAGAAAATGCCTGCAACCAGTGCTGATTGTAATGGTAGTGAATTTAAAGCCAGCAAAGGCTGGTTTGAGAGATTTAAACATCGTAGTGGCATACATAATGTGGTAAGGCATGGTGAGGCTGCCAGTTCAGACAAACATGCAGCTGAAAAATTCATAAAGGAGTTTCAGGACTACTAAAGACTGAAAATTGAAACCTGAACAAGTGTTCAATTGTGACGAAACAGGCCTGTTTTGGAAGAAAATGCCCAACAGGACCTACATTACTCAGGAGGAAAAGGCACTGCCAGGACAAAGCCTATGAAAGACAGGCTAACTCTCATGATGTGTAGTAATGCTAGTGGGGATTTTAAATTAAAGCCTTTACTAGTGTATCACTCAGAAAATCCCAGAGTGTTCAAGAGACACAATGTCGTCAAAAGTAGATTGTGTGTCTTGTGGAGAGCTAGTCAGAATGCATGGGTCACAAAGCACCTTTTCAGTGACTGGATCCATGAAGTGTTTGGCCCCAGTGTGAGAAAATACCTACAGGAAAAGGGTTTGGACAAAAAGTGCCTCCTGTTGCTGGACAATGCTCCTTCACATCCTCAAAACATGGAAGACCTACTGTGTGAAGACTTCAAATTTATAAAACTGAAGTTCTTGCCTCCTAACACCACTCCTCTCCTCCAGCCCATGGACCAGCAGGTCATCTGTAACTTCAAAAACTCTACACAAAAGCAGTGTTTGAAAAGTGCTTTGAAATGACCTCGGACAGTGAATTGACCCTTAGAGAGTTCTGGAAGAATCATTTCAATATCTACAGCTGCATAGGCCTTATAGGCAAGGCTTGGGAGGAGTGACTTCAAGGACTTTGAACTCTGCTTGGAGACCATTGTGGCCAGGTTGTGTCCAACAGAGGGATTTTGAAGGGTTTGAGGCTGACCCTGACCCTGCCGACCCTGTGCCTGTTGTGGACTGTATTGTGGAATTGGGCAAGTCCATGGGGTTGGAGGTGAGTGGCGATGATGTGGAAGAGCTAGTGCAGGGACACAGGGTAGAGCTAACAACTCAAGAGCTGCAAGAGCTGGAAATGGAAGAGCATCAGACCAGATTTGAGGCTATTGATTCACGGGAGAAGGAGGAGGAAGAGGGGCTGAAGAAGGTGCCTTCTTCAGAGATTAGGAGATGTGTACAATGTGGAATAGATTGCAAAGTTTTGTTGAAAATACCACCCTGAACAAGCTCAAACAAGCCATAACAGCAGCATGTTCAGTGACCAAACAATGTCCTTCTTCAGGAACATGTTGAAAAGGCGCCAGAAACAGAGGACTGTGGACAGTTATTTTGTTAAAGTGTCCAGTAACTCCCAAGCTGGTCCTAGTGGGATTAAAAGACAAAGAAAGAAGTAACCCCAGATAGGGCTTTGGTACCTGAAGTCCTTCTGGAAGGGATTCCCTTCCAAACACTAACCCCTCCCTCCCTCCCTCCTACTCCCTCTCTTCCATATGCCATCAACAATCTTCAATAATGGTAAGTAAAAAGACTTGCATTTATTTACTAATACTTTTAGTAGTACAGCACTGTAGTATTTAATGTTTTTGTCTATGTAGAAGCTTAATTTTATTAAAATATAATATTTTTATATATTTTTGGATTTCTGGACAGGTTAATTGTATTTCCATTATTTCTTATGGGAAAATTAAATCGCCTTCGAACATTTCACGTTAAGAACAAGCTCCTGGAACGGATTAAATTCGAATGGCGAGGGTCCACTGTATTACTATTACTAGGTAGTAGGTTGGTAGACAGCAACCGCCCAGGGAGGTACTACCGTCCTGGCAAGTGAGTGTAAACGAAAGCCTGTAATTGTTTTACATGATGGTAGGATTGCTGGTGTCTTTTTCTGTCTCATAAACATGCAAGATTTCAGGTACATCTTGCTACTTCTCCTTACACTTAGGTCACACTACACATTCATGTACAAGCATATATATACACACCCTCTGGGTTTTCTTCTATTTTCTTACTAGTTCTTGTTCTTATTTGCTCTTATCTCCAGGGGAAGTGGAACAGAATTCTTCCTCCATAAGCCATGCGTGTCGTAAGAGGCAACTAAAATGCCAGGAGCAAGGGGCTAGTAACCCTCTCCTGAATATATTACTAAATGTAAAAGGAGAAACTTTCGTTTTCCTTTTGGGCCACTCTGCCTCGGTGGGAAACGGCCGACATGTTGAAAGAAAGAAGTTATTATTATAATGGGGAAGAGCTAAACCCGTAGGATTATACAGCGCCTGTGGAGGAAGGGGATGGAAGGTATTCAGGCTTAATTTAGGGAACTGGAGCACAGATACAATTCCCTAGATCAAGAGCCCCTCATCCTGAATTTTTGCTCTTATCCAGAAACAAAAAATCAACCGAGCAACTGCTTGTATCCTGAAAAACGCATATGGTGGGGCATTCGTAAGCCAAGGTTCCACTGTACAGTCAACCCTCTGTTTTCGTGTATCTCCGTTTCCAGTGATTTAAGTTTTTGGGCACTTTTTTCGTGGAAATATTACCTTCGTTTTTGGTGATTGGCTCCATTTTCGTTCATGGTACAGAACCTGTCCAGTGCGCACATACAAAGCCTGCAAGCCCGCCTACCACGCACATTCTCAGGAGTGTAGCATTGTTTCTGGTTGAGTGAACATTATCCTGCGAGTTCATACAAAACATTTCTTAACAATCCATTGTTTTTGGCCCTTGATTATTGTGTGTGACTGCTAAATAAGCCATCATGGGCCCAAAGAAACCTCCTAGTGCCAGTCCTTTGGTAAAGAAAGTGAGGAACACCATAGAATTAAAGAAAGAAATCGTAGCAAAGTATCAAAGTGGAGTCGATAAAGGCTATAGCACCAGCCAGCGATAAAGTGTAGCATTAACAGTGTAGCAAGTAAGTTAAGCCATTAATCGATAGAAAAATGACAACACGAAACTTAACTCGTCCATTGTTTGTTTGAGGAATATAGGGGCACTGAGACCAGAGCCGCCCTCTGCCAACATCTCCTCCAAGGTAAGTGTAAATATTTCTTATTTATAAATTAAAGTGTAAATATTTCTTATTTATAAATTATGAATACATTGTTTGTGTGAATAGTGGTGGTGGCTTTCTGCTGCCGCCGACCACCACCACGGCTTATGGTCAGTGGCCCTTATACCCAACAACAACAACAACACTACCACCAGTCCTTACATTTGTAATGACATGTTTTATTCATTCTAGAGTTTATATCATGTTTCTATGTTATTAATATTGCTTATTATGTCATATTAGATGAATTGTGATAGATAAATAAACCGTAGAGCTGATATTAGTGTCAAATTGAAGAATTATGTCCTGTCTCCCATCAATAAACTCGCCTCCCTCTCTCCTCCTCTCCATCTTCCATACACCAACAAGAGTCGCCAATAAAGGTAAGTGTGCTGTTAAATGTTCATTTATACATGTTATTAGTGCTTTATATTTATTTGTCATTCTTTTCTGCATGTAAATCTATATTTAATCTCTAAAAATAATTTTTTGTTTATACTCCTGGGTGTCTGAAACGGATTAATTGAATTTACATTATTTTTTTATGGGAAAATAGCTTCAGTTTTCGTTGATTTCAGTTTTAGTCAATCCCTCTGGAACGGTTAAACACGAAACGGAGGTTGACTGTACTTATGTTTAGACAACAGCACCAAAGCAATGTTCTTTACAAAAATTATAGTAAATCTAATTCACTTACCTTTCTAGATTCTTCAAGACTCTGTATCCAAGAAGAAAGCAAGCATAAGCACAGTCCCAGTGAGATGGTTCAAGGTATACTGCATGTTTTTAATCAACACAGTTACTAGTTGTACCAATGAACAAGTGAGTACTACATCCTCCCAGGCCATACCAGTAACATCTCTGAAAATAAGCTGAGCTTTAATATGCATGCAAAATACGTAACTCTGAGTTGAGGCAAGTACACTGCAACTGATAATTATTAACTAATACAAAATGTAAGTGATAAGGTACAATGATTGACTACTTATGGTATGGATTAGAGCCATCTGTGAAAATCAAGTTAAGACAGGATGAGGTGGCTGTTTTGATTGTATATGCATCCTGTGAATGATGGGATATTTAAAGAATGAATTAGGAAGAGGGATAATAACAAGACAGGGTATTAGTGATACCTGAGGTTCCCCTGGGTCAATGACTTTAGGTGCCTATCCAGCTCCCTCAAATAGCCAAAAGGTCTGAATCCCCCTTATGCATGCTGGGAGGGAGCTAAACAGTCTTAGGCCTGACCCTTATTGTGTTGTCTCTTTGCACACTCATGGCGACCCCTGCTTTTCCAATGGGGATATGTTGCACTGCCTGCCGAGTCTTTTGCTTTCGTAAGGAGTGATTTGTGTGTGCAGATTTGGGACTAGTCCCTCTTAATATTTTCCAAGTGAATATTATCATGTATCTTTCCTCGCCTGCTTTCCAACGAGTACAGGTCGAGGGACTTCAACCGTTCCCAGTAACTTAAGTGCTTTATTGTACTTATACGTATAGTGAAATTTCTCTGCTTATTCTCCAGGTTCACAGTTTTCCTGCCTTGAAAGGGGCTCTTTGTGTACAACAATATTCCAGTCTCTAGACTGGAATATTGTTAACCTGAAAACCAATTGAAGAGAATCATCACTGGCTTGGTATCCTTAGCTTTGAGGTTCTCATTATCCATCCTATCGTTTTCCTAGCAGATGTGGTAGAGACATTTATTGTGATCTCTGAGAGTGAGATTATCTGACATTATCCTCTCAGGTTCTTCTGATAGTTTTCTAAGCTCTATTGTGTGACTGGAATTTGTCTTATACTCCAATCCGTTTTTATTTCCCAGGTATTCCATAGCAGAGTAGTTGAAATTTGTCTTCACTGAACTTTATTTGTTTTCTGAAGCCTATTTAACCCTTAAACTGTCCAAATGTAGATCGTTTGGACGGTTAAGTTAAACAAGATGTCTGTTTGGAGATGTGCAGTATTCTCATTGGATGACACTTGTCATGCAAATTCTGGTATCATCAGCAAGGAGGACAAGGTACTGTGGCTTACATCTCTGCTTATGTCAGATATGAGGATGAGAGAAAAGGATGGGAGTGAGTACTGTACCTTGTGGAACAGAGCTTTCACTGTAGCCACCTCTAACTTTACTCTGTTTACTATTACTCTGTGTTCTATTTGTTAGGAAGTTATAGATCCATCTACCCACTTTTCCTGTTAATCCTTTATCACACATTTTTGTGTGATATTACACAAATCACACTTGTCAAGGCTTTCACAAAAGTCTGTGTATACTACATCTGCATTTTGTTTGTTCTGTTACATCAAGACCATGTCATAGTGGTCCAGTAGTTGCGAAAGGCAGGAGTGACCTGCTCTAAATCCCACGATGCCTGGGTTGTACAATTGTTGGGTATCAGGTGGTTGGCAATATTGCTTCTTAGAACCCTTTCAAAGATTTTTATGATGTGGGATGTTAGTGCTATCAGTCTGTAATTCTTTGCAACTACTTTACTGCCACTTTGTGAGGGCTATATCTGTTTTTAACCCTTTCATTGTCAGTCCGTAATATTATGGCTTGCAAGCTAGTGTGGTCCATATTAGCACAGCCAAAATTCTAAGCGGCTTCCAGTCTTGCAGGAGATAGCTAGTAGGCCTACATATGAAAGAATGGGTCTGAGTGGTCAGTGTGTGCAGTATAAAAAAATCCTGCAGCATGCAATTATAACGAGAAAAAAACTGTGACAGTGTTTTTGGTTTAAAATAGCGACTTTGTGAATTGTATTTTGTATGGTGTTTATGGTTGAATTCTCGTTTTCGGCTGGTCTCATTTGATAGAATGAAGATATATTACAGAAATAGAGATGATTTTGAATGGTTTTACAGAATAAAAGTACAGTGGACCCCGGTTCATTACTGCTCCAAACTTGAACAATTATGTAAGTGTACAGTGGACCTCAATTTCGGTCACCTCGGAAATCGAAGAATTATGTAAGTGTAATATTGTAAGTGCTTTTGTAAGTGTATTTTGGGGGTCTGAAATGGACTAACCTACTTGACATTATTAGTTAAGGGAGTAAATTCGTTCGGTAATGGCATAGGCAGCCTTCTGGAATGAATTATGACCCGAAACTTCAGTCCACTGTATTTTGTAAGTGTATTTTTGGGGGTCTAAAAGGACTAATCTAATTTACATTATTCCTTATAGAACAAATTTGTTTTGGTAATGGCACTTGAACAGCATTCTGGAGCAATTAATTAAGCAAGCAGGGGTACCACTGTACCTTGAAATTGAGCTCAAGTAGCAGAAATGTTTGATTTGCCGATGTTCAAGTAAACAAATGACATCTGCGTCAACTGGTGGGTCTAATATGCTTTCACAGATGCGCTGATATTATTTATACCATTTTACAATAATGCAGTAGTCTGTATAACAGTAAATATTCTATTTTATGTGAATAAAAATTCAAATTGGAAAGCAAACCTGGAGACATGACTAATGATCAGAGAAAATGTTATTTTAGTGTTAGGAATGTTTGCATTGTTGTTAATTATGGACCCTATTTTGATATTGGCTTTCATGTGAATTTTTGTATGAAATTGGCCAAATTACCAATTTCTGATCACTTTATTGGATAGTTGAAATAGGTAAAATGCTTAAAGTTTTTTGTACTCAATCGATAGAAAAAAAAGGAGTTCTAGCAAAACAGCTATGAGTTTAGTTGACTGGAACAATGGTTGGAAAAATAGGCTCAAAGGGCGAAATTGCCGATGCATAAATATGGAGATAAAAAATTTTTCGGGCGTAATTTGAAGTTTTTTATCAAATTTCACACTTTTGGTTTCATTACCATCGGAAAAGATTTCTATCATTTCATAAGAATTTTTTTTTTTTAAAACTTTGACACTGAGAGCAAGTTTGTGGCAGGGGTCGCGACAGTGAAAGGGTTTAAATGACTGTGGGATGACCCCCGTGTCTATGCTCCCTCCCTAGAGTATTTAAGGCAAGTGAAATGGGTTTCTTGCAATTCTTTATGAACATGGGCTCCCCCAGTCTGAGCCTGGGGCAGAGTCATGGGCATTCATTTATTGCTTTTAATAAGACCTGTGGTGTTAGGTTATCAGAACTTGAAAACCAAATTTTGAGTTTGGTTATAAAAAAATTTAAAAATTTGGGGTTTTTTAAACCTTAGTCTGATTAATGGCTACTAAATGCTGAGTCGTCTTGGGCTTTATTCCTCATTTCTTTGCTGTCATCTGTTTAACCCCCCTTTACTGTTGCAAGCCCCTTTCCCGAAACAGTCATTCTATGTCAAAAATATTCCCAAAAAAAAAAAAAAAAAAAAAAAAAAAAAATTTGAAAAGATAGAGAATCTTTTCCCTGGTAATGACACCAAAAGTACAAATTTGATGGAAAACTTATAAATTCGCTCTTCGGTTAGTGATCTCGGTGATGTATACGATTGGCGATTTCGCCGACTCTGACTATTTTGGAATTCCATTGTTCCAGTCCACCAAACCCCCAGCTATTTCTTTAGAACTCCATTTGTTCTATCGTTTGAGTACAAGAAACCCCCAAAATTTTTTTTCAACTCCCCCAATAAAGGGGCATTTAATTTCATGCAAAAAAAAAAAAAAGATGTCAATTTCAAAATAGGGCCCAAAGAATAAACAATGCAGACATTGGGGGCCCCAAAAAATAAGTTTTTTTCTCTGTTCATTAGTCCGTTTTTGGGCCCCTCTTATATTACTCTTTTTCTATTTTGATTTTTATTCACAAAAAAAATAGAAGATTTACTGTTATCAGACTCTGCACTATTGCAAAAATGGAAAATAATATCATCACTTGTGAAAAAAATTTTTGACTCACCAGATGATTGATTGGACGCGTAGCGTGATTTGTTTCCCCTTTTTAACATTGGCAAAAATCGAACATTTCCGCTTTGGGGCTCAATTTCAAGGTCGTTTTCATCATGAAACTAATCAAAATCATTTTATTTCTGAAATTGTTTTCCATTCTATCAAATGAGACCACGAAAAGAATCCATAAATACTATCGAAAATACCCCAAAAAAATTCACCTTTTCCCCCAAAAAGGGGGAATTTTTTTTCATTATCCTGCGTGCTGCAGGTTTTTTTTATACACCCCCTGACCACACAGATCCATTCTCTCACAGGGGGCCAAAAGCCCCCCGTTTTTTTTTGAAGCCGCAAAAATTTTTTTGGGGTATACTTTCGTCGAAACACTGGCTCTAAGACGTATATAAAAAACCAAAACAAAAAAAGGGTTAAGCCCCCATCTTTTTAAAACCCAGGGCCCAATACTGGATGTGGTTTTCCCCTAGATCTGGCATAATAAAAAATTTTTTTTTTTTTAATTTCACTAATGGCAAGTTTTCCTGTGTTTTTGCCCCCTTTTTATTCCCCTTAAGCTGAATTTAAAAATTTTTTCTATTTCCCCTGGCCAATGCCTCCCCCTTATTTCAGACAACTGGCCTTAAACCCCTGTTTGGGGGAGTCTCTCTTTTTTCTAGTTTATATCTTCTCTTTTTTTTTGAGCATACCTAAAGTGCCGAGGTTAATTTTTCCCTAGGAAAGGTTTTTGGATCTGTGTTGTTTAGGATATTTCCCAACTTGTTTCATTTTAAATGGTTAATTTGACCCCCTGCATTTTCTGTTACTGTCTGTTATTTGAAAAATTTTTGGGTAAAGGCACCCTCATGTGAACTAATTTGGCTGGTCGGGAGCCCTGCACATACATGTCTGTACTTTGTTTTGTTGTTATCTGATTATATTGTTTTGATACTTTCATATTTTGTAATAGATCATCATCCCTGATGGGTAACTGAATAGAAAAAAAGCTCCCCGAAAGATACAATAGATAAAAAAAAAAAAGATGGTATAATACAGGAATAAAAATGCTATAGAAGTAGATAAGGAGAATCTGAGAAGTTTGTGTTGTCAGGGGATTGAAAAAGTTGAATGCAAAAGTTTTAATCACAAGAATAATATACTAAAACAGCATGATCATGGGGAGTGAAAAATAAAGAGTAGTGAAAAAAGTACTGTCATATCTGAGAGCCTCTCAAAGACAGTGATTAAAAGAGTGAGGTGAAAGTGTTGAATGATGATGAAAGAAAATTTTTTTTTTTTGGGGTTTTCTTTTTTTTTTTTGGGGCCCCCTGCCCCTTTGGGGGGAAAAAAATTTGGGGTTAAAAAAAAAAAAAATTCAAATGAATTTAAGGCTTGGGGGAAACGCAAAAGTTGGGATGACATTCATTTTTTTTTTTTTTTATTTATTAACACATCCCCTTTTCCCCGGGAAAGGGGGGGGGCCCCAAAAAAAAAAAAATTTCATCATTTTCCCCATCACTGTTTTTTCCAAAAGGGGGGGCTTTACACTACAGTTATAAAACCAACATTAACACCCCCCCCCTTCCCCGGGGTGCGGGGGTTCTTCCCCTCCCAAAAGGGCTAAGTTCAGCCTGCGGGTTTTCCCCCGAATCCCCTTTATAAATATTACTTTCCCACCCCCAACAGCCCAAAGTTTTAAAAAAAATTTTTTCCCCCATTCACTTTTCCCATCAAATGGGCTCACACATGCGTATTTGACATTCCCCAGTGGCCCCCCCAGTTTTGAAAAAACCCCCCCCTGGGAAATCTGCTAAATTTCCAACCCCAACGAATTTACTTTTTGGGAAAAAAAGTCACGTAGGTTAGTCTTTTTCCCCGCCCCCCCAAAAAAACTTTTCCCCAAGCACTTACAATATTATACTTTTAAAAAATGTACGTTTTTGGGGTTTTTGGCTTGGGGTCCCCTGTACTACAGTATATAAATCAAAAGGATTAAACCAAATACAATATGAAAGTTATATTATCATCACTTGAACAACAAAAAAAACTCCCTCTAAAAAGGAAACTAGATAACATTTCAGTCCATCCTCAATCATTATACTTTACAAAGTACAAAATAAGCATTGTGAATTAGTATAAGTGGTGGAGTGAGAGAAATCCCCCTTTTCCAAAAAGGGGTTTTTTGCTCCAGTCACTATAAAGCTCAATTTTGACTGTAAAAAAATTAGAAAACTAGAAAAGTGACAAAGGGGGCCCCCTGCCCCCGGAATTTAGGCAGTACACTTGCAAATGGGGAAAAAACAGACTGAGGGGAAAAAAAATGAGTACATAATTTAACTTTCAATTGAGGTAACAGAACAACAAAAAAAAATCCGTTTTTTAAAAAAGAAAATGTTGTCAGCTTTTTTTTTTCCATTGCATCAAAACTGGGAAAACTGGGGGTTTTTCCCCATCTTTTTTGAAAGGGGTTTAAATTTTTAAACCCGAGCTGTTTGGGGGATAAAACACTTGGGTGGCAGAAAAAGGGTCATCAGAGTAGCTGGATAATTTTTTCCCCTCTCCCCCCGCCAAAAGGTCAAAATTTTTTTGAGGTAGCAAGGGGAAAAAGAGACTGTGGAGATGAAAAAAATGTATATATTGTGAATACAACTTTTTTCCCAAAAATTTTTTTTGAAGTAATGAAAAAACTTTTTTTTTTCAACAATCCCGGCCTTCCCCCCAAGGCAGGGTTTTGGGAAAAAAAAAAACAAAAAAATTTTCTTTTTTTAAATTTAGTAATGTTTACAG
>WNWK01002049.1:84808-134144 GCA_009830355.1 Cherax destructor
AAAAATTTAATTATGATAGTAGAAGGCAGAGGAATCACCAATATGGCAATAACAGTTAATATGTGCAGTTGAATGCTACGTTGGTGCCCATTTTTTCCTCATAAAACAGAGCTGTGACTCGAGTCAATTTTTTAAATTTTTTTTTTTTGAGGGGGGAGGGGATTAAATTTGAGACATTGGTAACAAATTTTTTTTCTAAATTTTTTGTAAATCTGAATAGATTTTTCCATAAAGATATACTGTACAGTCTTTTCCCCCTACTTATGAACAGGTTCGGTTCTGAGCAGTCGTTCGTAAGTCCATTTTGTTCGTAAGTCCAACATATGAATGTATACAGTATATGTGAACACAGGAAAAATACACACTGTACTAGTAAACAAAACGGTTATAAATGAAATAAAGTTTATAATGTTTATAATAAAGTTTGTAAATATAAATTTAATAAAACAGACAGGTTTGTATTATTGAAAGTTCGAAAACACGAATGTTTATATGTGGGGGGAGTTTTGTACCTACAAACCCCCTAAAGAAAATATATAGTTATTGTACATTTTGCTAAATTTTCCTCAGATTTTTTATTATTCTGAATATTTACTTAAACTGAAAAATTCAAGATCCTAATGCTTGGTAGGTTGGTAGGAAATAACCATTCAGGAGATACTACTATTTTGCCCTGACTGTAAAAAAAAAAGCATATTCAATGTTTTTATTCTGGCAGGAATGCTGGTTTTTTTGTTTTTCTCATGAACATGTTATAGCAGGAAAATCACAGAAACTTCTACATGTATTCAGAAACCTTATCTTTATTTTCCCACCAGTTTCTTAATAGCTCAGTTTCCTGTAATTTTTCCCTTTATTAATTTATGAAGCCTGGACTACCTATATTTGTTTAGGTATAAATTTTTTTTTTTTTTTTTTTTTAAGGTTTGAGGTTAGTACAGTATTTACATGGTAATTTATTTTTTTTGAGGCAGCTGCACTCTTAACCAACTGAAATTGCTGATAGAAATAATAAGGGATACAAAATTTTTTAAAAAGTTATAATGCATTTATGGTATCATTAATTTTCAAATGTATTGCATAACTTATTAAAGTGAACTAATATCATGTAAAACATACCAAGAGGGTGATATAAAGGGGGAGTGTTGAACGGTTTGGTAATTTGTCATCTCCACTTTGCTCTAGCTTGACTTCATTAACCACAGGAGTCTGAGGCATTAACTTGAAGAGACTGAGCAGAAGTCTTTGAAGTAAATTACTCTGCCTGTAAAAAACACAAATTAGCTCTTTATTTTTTATTGTTTTTGTAATGCTTCAGCCATCTTCCACCAAGGTAGGATTACATGAAAAAAACTTTTTTTTTAACACACTTGCCATCTCCCATCAATGTAGTGATCCGAAAAAGAAGAAAAGCTTTTACCCTCACTCACTCCAACACCATCTAGCCAGAGGCCCACCGACTTTACAATACATGTGTCCCTCCAAACTGCAATAACATCCCCTTCCCTTCAGAATGTAGGCACTGTTATTCCCACCTTCAGGACTCAAGTTTGGCTAACCGGTTTTCCTGAATCTCTTCATAAATGTTACTTTGCTCACACTCCAACAGCACTTTAAATCATAACCATTTGCCTCCACTCCCTCCTATCTAACATGCTCATGCATGCTTGTTGGAAGTCCAAGCCCCTCGCACACAAAACCTCCTTTACCCCATCCCTCCAATCTTTCCTAGGATAACCCCTACCCCACCTTCCTTCCACTATGGATTTAAATGCCCTCCAAGTCATTCTATTTTGCTCCATCCTCTCTAAATGAAGTTACCAACTGAAAGAAAATATAATGTTATCAAAAGGGTTATTCAGTTACTTATAATTATTTCAATGATAACAGACTAAACTACATAATTATATGTATTATTTATAGAAAATAACAAAATTGTTTTACTTAACATACATGTACATATATGATAAAATCCCTCTATGATAATACTGTATATCTACACGTGTAATAAAATCAAATGAATGGGTTATTAACCCTTTGAGGGTCCAGACCCCCAATCTGAAAATTCCCCACAGGGTCCAAGAATTAACCCTTTGACTGTCGGAGGCCCCATTCTGAAACTGTCATTCTATGTCGCAAAATTTTGGAAAAAAAAAAAAAATAAATTATTTTTTCTTATGAAATGATAGAGAATCTTTTCCCGATAGTAATGACACCAAAAGTACAAAATTTGATGGAAAACTTACGGAATTACACTCTCGCAAAGTCAGCGATGTTGGCGGTATACGCATTGGAGATTTCGCCGAATTTGAGCCCTATTTTCGGCCAATTCCATTGTTACAGTCGACCAAACTCATACTATTTCTTTAGAACTCCATTCATTCTATTGATTGAGTACAAGAAACCACAAATTTACCGATTTCAACTACCCAGTAAAGTGGTCAGAAATTGGCAATTTGGCCAATTTCATGCAAAATAAAAAAGATGTCAATTTCAAAATAGGGTCCAGAATAAACAATGCAGACATTCCTGGCACTAAAATAAGATTTTCTCTGTTCATTAGTCACGTCTTTAGGCCCCTCTTATATTACTCTTGCTTTCTATTTTGATTTTTTATTCACAAAAAATAGAAGATTTACTGTTATGCAGACTACTGTATTATTATAAAAATGGTATAAATAATATCAGTGCACTTGTGTAAGAATATTAGACTCACCAGTTGACGTGTATTGGACGAATGGTGTGATTTGTGTACTCTTGAACATTGGCAAAAATCGAACATTTCCACTACTTTGAGCTCAATTTCAAGGTCATTTTCATCATGAAACTAATCAAAATCATCTCTATTTCTGTAATATGTTTTCTATTCTATCAAATGAGACCATGAAAAAGAGAATACAACCATAAATACTATACGAAAATACACCTGAAAGTCGGCATTTTAATCCAAAAACACAGTTTTTTTTTTTCGCATTATGCACTGCGTGCTGCAGGATTTTTTTTATACAGCGCACATTGACCACACAGACCCATTCTCTCATATGTGGGCCTACCAGCTTTCTCCCACTTGATTTGAAGACGTTAAAATTTTTGAGTATATATATACGTCCGAAACACTGGCTCGTAAGACGTATATATACGACCAAAACAGTCAAAGGGTTAAAAAAGAAATTATTTTTTGTTATGAAATGGTGTAGAGAATCTTTTTTCTGAAAGTAATAAAAAAAAAAAGTACAAAATTTGATCAAAAATTGATGAAATTATGCTCTCACGAATTTTGCTGTCCGTGATATTTACGCATCAGCGATTTTGCCCACTTTGAGTCCTATTTTCGGCCAATTACATTGTTCCAGTAGACTAAATACTTAGCTATTTTGCTAGTATGTGTTCTATTTTATCTAATGAGCACAAGAAATTCCCAATCAACTATTTCAACTACCCAATAAAGTGATTGGAAATTGGTAATTTGGCCAATTTCACACAAAGTTCAAAATATTAAAATTTCGAAATAGGGTCCAGAGTAAACAATGCCAGGAATCCCTATTCCTGGCATTAAAATAACATTTCCTCTGCTTATTAGTTATGTTTCAAGGCTTTACAGATGAATTTCATTTTGATTTTTTATTCACATAAAGAATTTTCATTCACATCAAAAAATAGAAGATTTTTTCTTATGCAATATTGTAATAATTGTATAAATAATATCAGCGCATTCGTGAATGCACATAAGACCCACCAGCTGACGTGTATTGGACGTGTTGTGTAATTTGTTTACTCTTGAACATCAGCAAATTCGAGCATTTCCTCTACTTTGAGCTCAATTTCAAGCTATTTTCAGTACTAAAACCAATCAAAATCATCTCTATTTCTGTAACATATATTCTATCCTATCGAATGAGACCAAGAAACTGCAAATAGAACCGAGAAAAACATATGAAAATACACCACAAAGTCTCTGTTTTAATCCAAAAACACAGTCACAGTTTTTTTCTCATTATGCACTGCGTGCTTCAGAATTTGTTTTATATGGTGCACACTTACCACATAGATGCATTCTCTCATATCTAGGCCCAAATTTACTGCTCATAGCTTATCTGAGTGAGCTGAGCACATGACGTAGTACTACGGCTTGGGCCCTGGCTTCAAAGCCATAGACCTATGGGACAGACCCTCAAAGGGTTAAGCAAGAGATATAGAATAAGCATTATTTGTAAAGGGCAATACTATACATATTTCAGTCTCAACAGTCAACATGTATATACTCCATCCATTTGAGTGTTCAGTACATGTTCTGTATATACATGCATCACATACATAACTAACCGAAGATAGGCTGAATATTGATGCTGGTTAGCATCTGAGGCATAAGTGATGGCTGCTAGGGCTAGTCTCCAAGCCATTAAGTAACCAGTGATGTGGATGAAACTCTTGGTGTAAGGCATTATTTCATGACCATCACCCATTTCTCTTTCAGCTAAAGTGGCTTCAACACTCATGCTACTCTGTAAAGAATCAAAATGACTACTGTTTAATGAATTAAACAACAGCAATATTTATACAGTGGTACCTCGACTTACGATATTTTTTCATTCCAGAATGCTGTTCAAGTGCCATTACCAAATGAATTTATCTCCTTAAGAAATTATGTAAAATAGACTAGTCCGTTTAGACCCCCAAAATTACACTTACAAAAGCATTTAAAAAAATAAACTTACATAAAAGGGTGTGTTTGGGGACCATCGTAAGTCGAGGTACCACTGTATTATCGAAATTCTTATTCTTCTTATAAATTCATGGAAAAGAGCTGTACCTGTAGGGGTCATGCAGTGCTTGGGGAATGGAAGGTAATAAGGTTTGAGCTGAGAGAAGGGGAAGAGGAAGTTAACTCCAATTACTTAGATCAAGTGCCCTTCACCAGTATCATGGCTCCCCACTGAAGCAGCAGTTTGAACAGAAATGCTCCTAAAAATGTAACTACTCCTACTTCTTTCAACAAACTGGCCGTATCCCACCGAGGCAGGGTGACCCAAAAAAGAAAAACAAAAGTTTCTCTTTTTAAATTTAGTAATTTATACAGGAGAAGGGGTTACTAGCCCCTTGCTCCCGGCATTTCAGTCGCCTCTTACAACATGCATAGCTTACGGAGGAAGAATTCTGTTCCATTTCCCCATGGAGATAAGAGGAAATAAACAAGAACAAGAACTAGTAAGAAAATAGAAGAAAACCCAGAGGGGTGTGTATATATATGCTTGTACATGCATGTGTAGTGTGACCTAGGTGTAAGTAGAAGTGGCAAGACATACCTGAAATCTTGCATGTTTATGAGACAGAAAAAAGAAAAATTTAACTACTTTTTAATTACATTTATTCACATGTTTAGTAGACCTCACCTTACCTGCTTGAAACCTGTGGATAATAAACTTTATATACACAAACTGAGTATTCCTCTTATGCAAGTTCTGTGTTATTTTACTGAGAGATATTTATCCTTCCAATTCCTCTTATGCAAGATTTATTTGATCTTTCACCAAGATATATACTAGAGTTGGGTGGAAACTTCATTATGGATTGAATTTGACTGAGCATGCTCTAAGGTCTGGCTTAAGTTGCACAGAAATATCTTATTATTGCTTTGTATTTGGCATTAGAAATGACTTATGGACCTTGAACAGACCTATTTGTGTGAAATGTGATAAAAGATGCTCATGTTGCTTATGAATTTTCTCTGCAGCCATATTTCAAGACAAAACTTATGTTGGGGAGGTTCCAGTGGAACAATGAGTCTGCATTCAGTATCTACTTAAAACTGAGGTCTACTACCACCTGGGAAAACTAGAACCCTGCATAAACTAGGAACATTGCATTCATCACTACTGCTCACTAATCTTAAAATGGGGATATGGCAATTAGAAGTTTGGGTTTCCAATGTGACAGACCAGTCTATGCCAGGAAATCTCCAGCGCTCCCCTCAAGAATGAAACAAGGTCATGCTGAAATTCTCATTCATGTGACACCAGAATGAAGTGTGACTGATGCATTTAGCCTTCCCAGAATTCAGAGTATGAGATAAGTTTTAGCTTCTAACTAAAGACCAGAACTTCCTATGTGGGGGTAAAAAAGTTTTGGCTGGTTGAAAGTCAAGATACTTTAAACTTGAGCTCTTATCATGTAAACTACAAATAGATAATCTACTTGAACATTAGAGATGTAGTTCAATAAATGTAAAATTTTAGTTTACTTCTTCTAAAATTCTTGTTATAGGGTATGGTAGTGGTCTTTGTGGTGAATCTTCTTCTTCTCTGACTGTTATCTGATTCTTCTCCCATTCTGTCATAACTTTTGGTAGAGAAGTGTTGAGCAGGTTGTATGCAGCACACTGTGTTGGGGGATGTGATGATAAAAGCAGTGGGCACAGATGATTCAGTAGGATCTGCAAAGTTTCAAAACAGTTTGGTTTAGACATCACATAACTGCACAGATTAATATATATACTGTACATATTTTTTTTTTAACACATCGACCATTTCCCACTGAGGCAGGGTGACCCAAAAAGAAAGAAAACAACTTTCATCATCATTTAACACTTTCACCATCACTCATACATAATCACTGTCTTTGCAGAGGCGCTCAGATACAACAGTTTTAAAGTCCCTCCAAACTGCCAATATCCCAAACCCCTCCTTTAAAATGCAGGCATTGTACTTCCCATTTCCAGGATTCAAGTCCGGCTAACCGGTTTCCCTGAATCACTTCACAAAATATTACCCTGCTCCACTCCAACAGCTTGTCAGGTCCCAAAAACCGTTCGTCTCCATTCACTCCTAACATGCTCACGCATGCTTGTTGGATGGAAGTCTAAGCCCCTCGTCCACAAAACCTCCTTTACACCCTCCCTCCAACCTTTTCGAGGATGACCCCTACCCTGCCTTCCCTCCACTACAGATTTATACACTCTCCAAGTCATTCTATTTTGTTCCATCCTCTCCAGATGTCCAAACCACCTCAACAACCTGTCCTCAGCCCTCTGGATAATACTTTTACTAACCCCGCACCTCCTCCTAATTTTCAAACTATGGATTCTCTGCATTATATTTACACCACACATTGCCTTCAGACATGACATCTCCACTGCCTTCAGCCTTCTTGTTATAACATTCACTATTCATGCTTCACACCCATATAAGTGTTGGTATAACTATACTCTCATACATTCCACTCTTTGCTTCCATGGATAACATTCTTTGTCTCCACAGACTCCTCAATGCACCACTCACCTTTTTTCCCCTCATCAATTCTATGATTCACCTCGTCTTTCATAGACCCATCTGCCGACAAGTCCACTCCCAAATATCTGAATACATTCACTTCTTCCATACTCCCTCCCTCCAATCTGATATCCAATCCTTCATTACCTAAATCTTTTGTTATCCTCATCACTTTACTCTTTCCTATGTTCACTTTTAATTTCCTTCTTTTACACACCCTTCCAAACTGAGTCACCAACCTCTGCAACATCTCTTCAGAATCTCCCAAAAGTGCAGTGTCATCACCAAAAAGCAACTATGACAACTCCTACTTTGTGTTAGATTCTTAATCTTTTAATCCTACACCTCTAGCCAACACCTGAGCATTCACTTCTCTTATAACCCATCTATAAATATACTGAACAACCATGGTGACATCACACATTCCTGTTTAAGGCCTACTTTTACTGGGAAATAATCTCCCTCTCTCCTACATACTCTAACCTGAGCCTCACGCTCCTTGTAAAAGCTCTTCACTGCCTTCAGTAACCTACCTCTTATTCCATACATTTGCAACATTGCCCCCCTATCTACCCTATCATATGCCTTTCCCATATCCATAAATGCAACAAAAACTTCTTTACCCTTATCTAAAAACTGCTCATCTATATGTTTTACAGTAAACACTTGGTGTACAATTTTTTTTTTCAACAAGTCTGCCGTCTCCCACCGAGGCAGGGTGACCCAAAAAGAAAAAATCCCCAAAAAGAAAATACTTTCATCATCATTCAACACTTTCACCTCACTCATACATAATCACTCTTTGCAGAGGCGCTCAGATACGACAGTTTAGATGTCCCTCCAAACTGCCAATATATCTCAAACCTCTCTTTTAAAGTGCAGGTAGTGTACTTCCCTTTTCCAGGACTCAAGTCCGGCTAACCGGTTTCCCTGGTGTACAAATACAGTGGTACCTAGGATTACGAGCTTAATTCATTCCAGAAGGCTGTTGGAGTGCCAATACCGAATGAATTTGTTCCCATAAGGAATAATGTAAATTAGATTAATCCGTTTCAGACCCCCAAAAATACACTTACAAAAATACACTTACTGTATTAGCTTTTATATGTTTACATCAATATTTTTTGCATTTGTTGCTTTCTTTTTGTAACGAGCTTTTGCAGTGAGTACCAACATTCAGGAAATTCCATAAGGCTATGGAGGGATCACTGTAATGTAGGGTTTTATCTGATTATTATAATCTGGTAATAAAACTTACCTGCTCAGAATCTGGCAGCTTTAAGTCTTCTTCTGCAAGCATAGCATTGTAGATAGGAGGAAGGGAATGATTGGCTAAGTCATCTGGGCTTGCATGATGCACACCGATGGAAATTGCTTGGCACACCCCATAGAGAATGATGGAAGGATTTCTGCTGAATGATACTAAAAGCAAACAGAATAAAAAATTAATAGTATATACCATGTGATTTACTGAACATTAAAACCCTATTAACTAAATGGAATGAACTAGGACCAGAGCCCTGGTAAGGAAGGGAAAGGAAGAAGGTTGGAGAAGGCTGGAAATGGTGGGAGAGTGTTTAGGTATTGGGGAGAGAGGAGGGGAGATAAAAAGATAAATGGCCCAACCATTTTTATTTTAACTTGGTGATGGATCTGTGCAGTTTACATTTTGCAGCTATATGAAATTTCTCCATGGGGAAGTGGAGAAGAATCTTTCCTCTGTAAGCCATGCATGTCATAAGAGGCGACTAAAATGCCAGCAGCAAGGGATTAGTAACCCCTTCTCCTGTAAACATTACTAAAGTTAAAAAGAGAAACTTTTGTTTTTCTCTTTGGGCCACCCTGCCTTGGTGGGAAACGGCCGATTTGTTGAAAGAAAGAAGGAGAAAAACTTTCATTTCTTATTCTTATTTCTTCTTATAAAGGATGCATACTGCACTGCCTAGCACTCCTGTACATGTATACACAAAAGGTGTTAACATGCATACTCATGTTTTAGGTTTGGGTATTTTTGTCAATAAGTTTTATCCAAGAACAAAGCTCTGTATGAAATAGGGATTTTTTCATTGAAAAAAAAAAATCATCATGTACAAAATGAAATGACAAATTTAAAAACCGCATAAACATTTTTTATTAATTAACATTACTCAGAAACATACAGTAAACCCTCGATATAATGGACTAATAGGGGATGTTCATTATATAAGAACATTAAAAATAGCAATACAATGAACCAAAGTGCTCGACTTTATACATACCTAATACATAAAGTACTTAACACAATCTATAGATATACTGCAATAAACATTGAAAATAAATAAGTTATAAGTACAATTTTCCCAGTGGATTTTGCCCATAATTCTAAGTGTCTGTTATTTCGGGGTCTGTTATATCGAGGGTTTACCATATCCTATTACGGTAAAGCACACATTCATTCCAGTGCTTGCATAAAATATACAAACCTGCAACATCTACATATATGGGGATAAGTGAATTGTAGATTGATGGTGAGAAAAATTCTTTCCAGTCCTCTAAAAGCTTGGGAGGATACTTCTCTTTTTCTGTTGGGTCGAGTGCCAACTTGTCCATGAATTCACTGACGCAACCAAGGCATTTGCACACTGCACATGTGAAGGTTCCGGCTACAGTTTCTCTGTTTATAGTCTTGAAAAGTAAAATATTAATTCATTAACATATCACTGGGCTTCACTCTGAATATACAAATTACAGTTTTACAAATTTATCTAAGATAGGTAATCACACAAATAAACATTAATGTAAATATATAATACGTCCTAGGTAGTAGGTTGGTAGACAGCAACCGCCCAGGGAGGTACTACCGTCTTGCCAAGTGAGTGTAAAACGAAAGCCTGTAATTGTTTTATATGATAGTAGGATTGCTGGTGTCTTCTTTCTGTCTCATAAACATGCAAGATTTCAGGTATATCTTGTTTCTTCTACAAACACTTAGGTCACACTACACATTCATGTACAAGCATATATATACACACCCCTCTGGGGTTTCTTCTATTTTCTTACTAGTTCTTGTTCTTATTTCCTCTTATCTCCATGGGGAAGTGGAACAGAATTCTTCCTCCGTAAGCCATGCGTGTCGTAAGAGTCGACTAAAATGCTGGGAGCAAGGGGCTAGTAACCCCTTCTCCTGTATACATTACTAAAGTTAAAAAGAGAAACTTTTGTTTTTCTTTTTGGGCCACCCTGCTTCGGTGGGATATGGCTGATTTGTTGAAAGAAGATATAATACGTATCTAGTATCTAACAATTGATGGAAAATGAAAATGCTTAATATATAATCTCTGCTAACAGGGAATAATATAACAATACATTTATTGATTTATTGTATATCTGTTAATGGGTCTAGGGAACATCTTTCCTATGGCCTGGTCTCAAACCAGATCTCGTAAACTGGAAAGAAAAGTATTATAAATAAGCAAGTCAGGTCCTCACCAGCATCAGCAGCAACTATAGGCCAATATCTAACTTATCTTTGCTATCCACAATCTTTGAGAAGCATATCCATAAAAGATTATACTCCTTTATAACATCACAAAGCATTCTCAACACCTACCAGTTTGACTTCAGGTGAAACAAAAGCACAAATGATGCAATTATAAAATTGCTAGACCTACTTTATACAGCATTTGAAAATAATGAATATCCACTAGAACTCTAAGATTATCGACCTAAGGAACACCAACTTGATCATTACTTTATCAGAGGTCATGCACTTGCATATATAAAAATCTTACCTTACTAACAGACAACAATGTCTCTGTTAAGGACAAAACCTCTTCAACAAGACCTGTGGACATTGTCGTTCCACAGGAAAGTGTCCTTGGCCTCCTGCTTTTCCTCCCATACATCAACGACCATCCAAATGTATCGTAACAACTTAGACCTACGTATTCTCTTTGTTGACGACACAACTTTTGTCATCTTCCACCCAAATCCAGCATCACTCACCAAAATTTTTCATGAAGAGCAACCTGGATGACTACTAATAAACTTACACTTTTTTTTTTTTAACATGTCGGCCGTCTCCCACCGAGGCAGGGTGACCCAAAAAGAAAGAAAATCCCCAAAAGAAAATACTTTCATCATCATTCAACACTTTCACCTCACTCACACATAATCACTGTCTTTGCAGAGGCGCTACGATACGACAGTTCAGAAAATCCCTCCAAACTGCCAATATCTCAATCCTCCTTTAAAGTGCAGCATTACTTCCATTTCAGGACTCAAGTCCACTAAATCCAATTAACTGTTTCTGAATCCCTTCACAAAATATTACCATGCTCACACTCCAGCGTCAAGTCCCTAAACCATTCGTTTCCTATTCCTCCTATTAACACGCTCACACACGCTTGCGAAATCAAGCTTCCCAAAACCACTCGTTTCACCTCCCTCCCTCCCCACTTTGAGGATGACCTACCGCCTTCCTTCCCACAGATTTATATCTCCCCCAAGTCATTCTTTTGATCCATCCTCTAATGACCAAACCACCTCAACAACCCCTCTTCAGCCCTCTGACAATTCTTTAAACTCCAACACCTCCTCCTAATCTTCACCTCTACAAATTTTCTAGATAATATTTCACACTCACAAATTTTGCTGCAGAATTCCCACTGCCCTAGCCGCTCCTCTCTGCAGCATTTGCAATCCATGCTTCACACCTATATAAGAGTGTTGGTACCACTATACTTTCTTACATTCCCTTCTTTGCCTTCATGGATAATGTGTAATGTCACCATGGTTGTTTAATATACGTATTTAATATATTTATAGATGGGGCTGTAAAAGAAGTAAATGCTAGGGTGTTGGTGAGAGGGGTGGGATTAAATTATGGGGAATCAAATGCAAAATGGGAGTTGACACAGTTACTTTTTGCTGATGATACTGTGCTTATGGGAGATTCTAAATAAAGAAAAGTTGCAAAGGTTAGTGGACGAGTTTGGGAGGGTGTGTAAAGGTAGAAAGCTGAAAGTGAACATAGATTAGAATAAGGTGATGAGGGTATCAAACGATTAAAAAAAAAAAAAAAAAAAATGGATATCATATTGGAGAAAGGGAATATGGAAGAAGTGAATGTTTTCAGATATTTGGAAGTTGACTTGTCAGCGGATAGGTTTATGAAGGATGAGGTTAACCATAGAATTGAAGGAAAAAAGGTGAGTGGTGCATTGAGGTATCTGTGGAGACGAAAACTTACACTTAACATTGATAAAACTTTCTACATTATCTTTGGGAGCAGAGCAAGTAATGTCCAACTAAACATTATGATTAACAATACTCCAATTGCTAAACATAATGAGAGAAAATTTCTGGGTCTGCACATTGACAGAAACTTGAAATTCAAAATCCACATCCAACACATAACAATAAAGTGTCCAAAACAGTTGGCATCCTCTCAAAAATATGTTATGTATCAAAGATAAGTTTTAATGTACCACAAACAGCACTACTTACATTATACCCCTACCTCACCTATGCTATTTGTGCCTGGGGACCCACAACAGCAAATCACCTCAAATAAATAATAACTCAACAAAAAGCTGCAGTACGAATGATCATGCAGTCCACTGCTAGACAACACTCACCCCCACTCTTCGAAGACCTAAATCCACTTACTATACAAAACATTTACTCTTACTACTGTGCATCCTACATATTCAGAACAATAAATTCTAATATTAATCCAGTTAATTGATTTAGTTGGACTTGAGTCCTGGAAATGGGAAGTACAATGCCTGCACTTTAAAGGAGGGGTCTGGGATGGTGACAGCTGGGAGGGACTATTCTCAGCTGTCGTATCTGAGCACCTCTGCAAAGACAGTGATTATGTATGAGTGTGGTGAAAGTGTTGAATGATGATGAAAGTATTTTCTTTTTGGGGATTTTCTTTCTTTTTGGGTCACCCTGCCTCGGTGGGAGACGGCCGACTTGTTGAAAAAAAAAAAAAAAATAATCCAGACCTGAAGGACTTTTTTGATAGTTGCAACAGGACCCATAGACATAATACTAGGCATAAAAATCTCTATGACATACCCAGTGTCTGGCTTAACCTTTGTAAAAATTCAATGTACATAAAAGGGCCTAAAATCTAGAACTCCCTGCTGAAAATCTTCAGAGTCACTCTCTCAGCTAGCATCTTCAAAACTACCATTAAACAACACCTTCTCTCCCTAACATTCCCAAAATCAGCTTAATATACAGTAGAACCCCCGTTTCCACTGATTCAGTTACCGCGATATCAGTTATCCATGGTTTACTGTGGCCCAAAAATACCTATTAATTTTGCATAATAATGGCCCCAAAGTGCAAAAGTAGATAAGCTGGAAGTTCTTCAAAGCCTAAGAGAAGCCGTGAAGTTCTTCCCATCAATAAAAAGTGATAATTCTCCACTTATTGTGCATAATTTATCAATTAAACTTTATAATAGGTATGTATAGGACTTATAGTCACAAACATATGGAAAACAATATATTCTTATTCTCAATATCTGTAATCCTCACAACCATTAAAATATAGAATGTGTTCACATTTTGTTAATATTCTAGAATCATTACCTATAATATAGAATGTGTTCACATCTTGTTAGTATGGTAGAATCCTCATTACCTATAATCATAATCAAACCTGTAATTCTTAAAACAAACTCGATAAAAGCATATAGGTACTAATAGGATATTCAGTTCTCTTGTATTCACTGTAACTCCTAATTTTATTTTTACAACCACCTAAGAGACTGTATATATATATATATATATACAGGTACCGTTTACATATTTTCATTCCAGAATGCTGTTCATGCATTAAAACATTTATCTCTTAAGAAATGTTGTAAAATAGACTAGTCCTTAGACCCAAAATTACACTTACAAAAGCATTTAAAAATAAACTTACATAAAGGGTGAGTTTGGGGACCACGTAACCGACCACTGTTATATATATATATATAAGCACCAGTTAGTCATTGAATTATTAATCTTAAGAAAGTCTTAAGTTTGCCCAAAATGCTCTGCATATTAAGGGGCTTTCTGCATGCACACTTAAATGTCATTTACCTTTGTACAAACATTATATTATGCTGAAATAAAGAATCTTAATCTTAATGCATCTCCCTAGAGGGGCTGACTTCAAGTACAAGTTTGTAAGACTAACCTAACCATCTTACATATTCATGAGACAGAAAAAATATATATATATGAATGTTGCTAAAGGGAAAAACATTCAGCAGGCTTCTGTTTCATGCTCGTAACATCACAACAGGATGGTAGTACCACCCTGGATGATTTCTGTTAAATAACATATTAACTCAACTGCTGTGATAAAAAATGTAAACTTTATTTATTTTTAGCATAGGTAGATTTACAAAAATTTGAAAGCAAGATGTGTTCAATATTTAAGAATTATTTACTTATACAGTGGAATCTTGGCTTACAAGTTTAATCTGTTCATGACCTTTCTCGTATCCTGATCTGCTCGTTAGCCGAGTCAATTTTCCTCATTTAAATTAATTGAAATGCCATTAATCTGTTCCAGCAAAATTCCTGCTCTCAGAGACAGGACAAAATATGTACACTTCAATATAACGCTAATATCAACTCTATGGCTTATTTATCTATCACAATTGATCTAATATGACATAAACTATATAAATAACATAGAAACCTGATATATACAGTAGACCCTCATTTAGCACAGTAGTTACGGTCCTGAAAACATCGTGTTAGGTAAAATCGTGTTAGATAATTAAAAGAACTTAAGGGAAAAATAGGTTACGTTCCTGAGAGTCCCCAAAAGCCAAACTAAGTTTTTTCACCAACAGATCTTACAAATATAAAAGAGAATATGTAATTGTAGTTCATTATCGTGATGTATTATGTTGTTTTTACTGCTTAAGACTACAAATGTAACAGAAATAATAGTATTTACCTTAAATTGTGGGTGCTGATGTTTGTGGATGATTGTGAAGAGAGTGGAGAGTTATGCTGTGGCCCTACTGGGCTGAGGTGGATAGTAGAGATTCTGGAACTGAAGTTGATGGTTGTACTGAGTGTCTCTAACTTTAATAAAGTCATTCAGTAAGTCAGTCCATTCAGTAAGTCAGTTAAGTCATTCAGTATCATTCAGTAAGTCAGTCAGTCAAGTCATTCATTCATTAAGTCAGTCAGTCAAGTCATTCAGTAAGTCAGTCAGTCAAGTCATTCAGTAAGTCAGTCAAGTCATTCAGTAAGTCAGTCAAGACATTCATGAAGTCAGTCAAGACATTCAGTAAGTCAGTCAGGACATTCAGTAAGTCAGTCAGTCAAGTCATTCAGTAAGTCAGTCAAGTCATTCAGTAAGTCAGTCAGTCAAGTCATTCAGTAAGTCAGTCAGTCAAGTCATTCAGTAAGTCAGTCAGTCAAGTCATTCAGTAAGTCAGTCAGTCAAGTCATTCAGTAAGTCAGTAAGTCAAGTCATTCAGTAAGTCAGTCGGTCAAGTCATTCAGTAAGTCAGTCGGTCAAGTCATTCAGTAAGTCAGTCGTCAAGTCATTCAGTAAGTCAGTCAGTCAAGTCATTCAGTAAGTCAGTCAGTCAAGTCATTCATTAAGTCAGTCAAGTCATTCAGTAAGTCAGTCAAGTCATTCAGTAAGTCAGTCAAGTCATTCAGTAAGTCAGTCAAGTCATTCAGTAAGTCAGTCAAGTCATTCAGTAAGTCAGTTCATGTTGGCATTTTCTTCCAGAAAACACTTGTCTCGTCAGCATTAAACACTTGTTGTGGATCATAGCCACCCTCAGTAGGACCCCCACTGACTCAGTGGTTTAACCTACCGCAGGCGACCGCACGCTCAAAGTTTTTCCCCTCCAGCGAATCGCGTAATATAAGGTTTACGTTGTGTTAGATAAAAATGTGCCGCAATTCTTCAATCACGTAATACCCAAAACGCGCAACATAAAGTCGTGCTAAATGAGGGTCTACTGTACTCTAGAATGAATAAAATATGTCATTATGTATGTGACTACGTAGTGGTGGCGGTGGGGAGGAGAGTTTATTGTTTGGAGACAGGACAAAATACTACTTCAATATGATGCTAATATCAACTCTATGGCTTATTTATCACAATACATCTAATATAACATACAGTGTACCCCCAGAAATCGAACATAATTTGTTCCAGAATGCTGTTCTAGTGCCATTACCGAACGAATTTGTTCCCATAAGGACGAATGTAAATTAGATTAGTCCGTTTCAGACCCAAAAAAATACACTTACAAAAGCACTTACAAAAATACACTTACATAATTGTTCAAGTTGGGAGCTGTTCGATTTCTGGGGGTCCACTGTAATAAACAATATAAATAACATAGAAACCTGATATATACTTTAGAATATGATATGATATATACTTTTAGAATATGATGTCATTATGTGACAAGTGGAGGCGGCCATTCCGCTCCTGCATTGTTGTGGTATTCACTGCCATCTAGTGACGGCCTTTTGAAGCTCACTTGTTATTATAGTACGTATTATTATAATTATATTATATTAGTACAGTGGACCCCGCTATTCGAACGGCTCGGCAGTCGAACAAATCGTCATTAGTACAAAAATTCAAATCGTCATGCGAACAAATTATCGCGAGTCGAACGAATACGTTCGTGACCTGTCGGCCCAGGCGCTTGGGTGCCTCACAGCGCAGGCGTGAGAGCCAGTCCCGCGTTGTTTACACTCGAGAGAACAATACCCTGCACGCTTCCACAGACATTTCACACTTAATTATAATTTTTGGAGTTTGTTCATTACGTGCGACTGTGAAATAAGCTACCATGGGTCCCAAGAAAGTTCCTAGTGGTACCCTGGGCTGATAAAAGTGAGAAACACCGTAGAAATGAAGAAGGAAATAATACAAAAATACGAGAGTGGTGTGCGATTGTGTGATCTTGCCAGGATATATGGCAAAAACAGGTCAACTATCGCTTCTATCCTGCTTAAGAAGGAAGAAATTAAGCAAGCTGATGTTGCAAAAGGTGTTACTGTGCGAGCCAAAAACAGACCACAAATAATCGAAGAGATTGAAAAGTTGTTGCTGGTGTGGATCAAGGATAAAGAGTTAGCGGGTGATAGTGTGTCTGAGTCAATTATTTGTGAAAGGCAAGGAACTTGCATGCCGATCTTTAAAGAAAATGCCTGCAACCAGTGCTGATTGTAATGGTAGTGAATTTAAAGCCAGCAAAGGCTGGTTTGAGAGATTTAAACATCGTAGTGGCATACATAATGTGGTAAGGCATGGTGAGGCTGCCAGTTCAGACAAACATGCAGCTGAAAAATTCATAAAGGAGTTTCAGGACTACATAAAGACTGAAAAATTGAAACCTGAACAAGTGTTCAATTGTGACGAAACAGGCCTGTTTTGGAAGAAAATGCCCAACAGGACCTACATTACTCAGGAGGAAAAGGCACTGCCAGGAAAACAAGCCTATGAAAGACAGGCTAACTCTCATGATGTGTAGTAATGCTAGTGGGGATTTTAAATTAAAGCCTTTACTAGTGTATCACTCAGAAAATCCCAGAGTGTTCAAGAGACACAATGTCGTCAAAAGTAGATTGTGTGTCTTGTGGAGAGCTAGTCAGAATGCATGGGTCACAAAGCACCTTTTCAGTGACTGGATCCATGAAGTGTTTGGCCCCAGTGTGAGAAAATACCTACAGGAAAAGGGTTTGGACAAAAAGTGCCTCCTGTTGCTGGACAATGCTCCTTCACATCCTCAAAACATGGAAGACCTACTGTGTGAAGACTTCAAATTTATAAAACTGAAGTTCTTGCCTCCTAACACCACTCCTCTCCTCCAGCCCATGGACCAGCAGGTCATCTGTAACTTCAAAAACTCTACACAAAAGCAGTGTTTGAAAAGTGCTTTGAAATGACCTCGACAGTGAATTGACCCTTAGAGAGTTCTGGAAGAATCATTTCAATATCTACAGCTGCATAGGCCTTATAGGCAAGGCTTGGGGGGGAGTGACTTCAAGGACTTTGAACTCTGCTTGGAGACCATTGTGGCCAGGTTGTGTCCAACAGAGGGATTTTGAAGGGTTTGAGGCTGACCCTGACCCTGCCGACCCTGTGCCTGTTGTGGACTGTATTGTGGAATTGGGCAAGTCCATGGGGTTGGAGGTGAGTGGCGATGATGGGAAGAGCTAGTGCAGGGACACAGGGTAGAGCTAACAACTCAAGAGCTGCAAGAGCTGGAAATGGAAGAGCATCAGACCAGATTTGAGGCTATTGATTCACGGGAGAAGGAGGAGAAAGAGGGGCTGAAGAAGGTGCCTTCTTCAGAGATTAAGGAGATGTGTACAATGTGGAATAGATTGCAAAGTTTTGTTGAAAAATACCACCCTGAACAAGCTCAAACAAGCCATAACAGCAGCATGTTCAGTGACCAAACAATGTCCTTCTTCAGGAACATGTTGAAAAGGCGCCAGAAACAGAGGACTGTGGACAGTTATTTTGTTAAAGTGTCCAGTAACTCCCAAGCTGGTCCTAGTGGGATTAAAGACAAAGAAAAGAAGTAACCCCAGATAGGGCTTTGGTACCTGAAGTCCTTCTGGAAGGGATTCCCCTTCCAAACACTAACCCCTCCCTCCCTCCCTCCTACTCTCTCTTCCATATGCCATCAACAATCTTCAATAATGGTAAGTAAAAAGACTTGCATTTATTTACTAATACTTTTAGTAGTACAGCACTGTAGTATTTAATGTTTTTGTCTATGTAGAAGCTTAATTTTATTAAAATATAATATTTTTATATATTTTTGGATTTCTGGAACGGATTAATTGTATTTCCATTATTTCTTATGGGAAAATTAAATCGCCTTTCGAACATTTCACGTTAAGAACAAGCTCCTGGAACGGATTAAATTCGAATGGCGAGGGTCCACTGTATTACTATTACTAGGTAGTAGGTTGGTAGACAGCAACCGCCCAGGGAGGTACTACCGTCCTGGCAAGTGAGTGTAAAACGAAAGCCTGTAATTGTTTTACATGATGGTAGGATTGCTGGTGTCTTTTTTCTGTCTCATAAACATGCAAGATTTCAGGTACATCTTGCTACTTCTCCTTACACTTAGGTCACACTACACATTCATGTACAAGCATATATATACACACCCCTCTGGGTTTTCTTCTATTTTCTTACTAGTTCTTGTTCTTATTTGCTCTTATCTCCAGGGGGAAGTGGAACAGAATTCTTCCTCCATAAGCCATGCGTGTCGTAAGAGGCAACTAAAATGCCAGGAGCAAGGGGCTAGTAACCCCTTCTCCTGAATATATTACTAAATGTAAAAGGAGAAACTTTCGTTTTTCCTTTTGGGCCACTCTGCCTCGGTGGGAAACGGCCGACATGTTGAAAGAAAGAAGTATTATTATTATAATGGGGAAGAGCTAAACCCGTAGGATTATACAGCGCCTGTGGAGGAAGGGGATGGAAGGTATTCAGGCTTAATTTAGGGAACTGGAGCACAGATACAATTCCCTAGATCAAGAGCCCCTCATCCTGAATTTTTGCTCTTATCCAGAAACAAAAAATCAACCGAGCAACTGCTTGTATCCTGAAAAACGCATATGGTGGGGCATTCGTAAGCCAAGGTTCCACTGTACAGTCAACCCTCTGTTTTCGTGTATCTCCGTTTCCAGTGATTTAAGTTTTTGGGCACTTTTTTCGTGGAAATATTACCTTCGTTTTTGGTGATTGGCTCCATTTTCGTTCATGGTACAGAACCTGTCCAGTGCGCACATACAAAGCCTGCAAGCCCGCCTACCACGCACATTCTCAGGCAGTGTAGCATTGTTTCTGGTTGAGTGAACATTATCCTGCGAGTTCATACAAAACATTTCTTAACAATCCATTGTTTTTGGCCCTTGATTATTGTGTGTGACTGCTAAATAAGCCATCATGGGCCCAAAGAAACCTCCTAGTGCCAGTCCTTTGGTAAAGAAAGTGAGGAACACCATAGAATTAAAGAAAGAAATCGTAGCAAAGTATCAAAGTGGAGTCGATAAAGGCTATAGCACCAGCCAGCGATAAAGTGTAGCATTAACAGTGTAGCAAGTAAGTTAAGCCATTAATCGATAGAAAATGACAACACGAAACTTAACTCGTCCATTGTTTGTTTGAGGAATATAGGGGCACTGAGACCAGAGCGCCCTCTGCCAACATCTCCTCCAAGGTAAGTGTAAATATTTCTTATTTATAAATTAAAGTGTAAATATTTCTTATTTATAAATTATGAATACATTGTTTGTGTGAATAGTGGTGGTGGCTTTCTGCTGCCGCCGACCACCACCACGGCTTATGGTCAGTGGCCCTTATACCCAACAACAACAACAACTCTACCACCAGTCCTTACATTTGTAATGACATGTTTTATTCATTCTAGAGTTTATATCATGTTTCTATGTTATTAATATTGCTTATTATGTCATATTAGATGAATTGTGATAGATAAATAAACCGTAGAGCTGATATTAGTGTCAAATTGAAGAATTATGTCCTGTCTCCCATCAATAAACTCGCCTCCCTCTCTCCTCCTCTCCATCTTCCATACACCAACAAGAGTCGCCAATAAAGGTAAGTGTGCTGTTAAATGTTCATTTATACATGTTATTAGTGCTTTATATTTATTTGTCATTCTTTTCTGCATGTAAATCTATATTTAATCTCTAAAAAATAATTTTTTGTTTATACTCCTGGGTGTCTGAAACGGATTAATTGAATTTACATTATTTCTTATGGGGAAAATAGCTTCAGTTTTCGTTGATTTCAGTTTTAGTCAATCCCTCTGGAACGGATTAAACACGAAAACGGAGGGTTGACTGTACTTATGTTTAGACAACAGCACCAAAAGCAATGTTCTTTACAAAAATTATAGTAAATCTAATTCACTTACCTTTCTAGATTCTTCAAGACTCTGTATCCAAGAAGAAAGCAAGCATAAAGCACAGTCCCAGTGAGATGGTTCAAGGTATACTGCATGTTTTTTAATCAACACAGTTACTAGTTGTACCAATGAACAAGTGAGTACTACATCCTCCCAGGCCATACCAGTAACATCTCTGAAAATAAGCTGAGCTTTAATATGCATGCAAAATACGTAACTCTGAGTTGAGGCAAGTACACTGCAACTGATAATTATTAACTAATACAAAATGTAAGTGATAAGGTACAATGATTGACTACTTATGGTATGGATTGAGGAGCCTATCTGTGAAAATCAAGTTAAGACAGGATGAGGGTGGCTGTTGTGATTGTATATGCATCCTGTGAATGATGGGGATATTTAAAGAATGAATTAGAGAAGAGTGGCATAATAACAAGGAACCAGGGAGTATTAGTGATACCTGGAGGGTATTCCGTGGGTCAATGCCCTCGCGGCCCAGTCCATGGCCAGGCCTCGTGGTGGATCAGGGCCTGATCAACCACGCTGTTACTGCTGGCCGCATGGAAACTGACTTATGAACCACAGCCTGTTTGGTCGGTAACTGACTTTAGGTGCCTATCCAGCTCCCTCTTGAAAACAGCCAAAGGTCTATTGGTAATCCCCCTTATGCATGCTGGGAGGGAGCTAAACAGTCTTAGGCCCTGACCCTTATTGTGTTGTCTCTTTGCACACTCATGGCGACCCCTGCTTTTCAATGGGGATATGTTGCACTGCCTGCCGAGTCTTTTGCTTTCGTAAGGAGTGATTTGTGTGTGCAGATTTGGGACTAGTCCCTCTTAATATTTTCCAAGTGAATATTATCATGTATCTTTCCTCGCCTGCTTTCCAACGAGTACAGGTCGAGGGACTTCAACCGTTCCCAGTAACTTAAGTGCTTTATTGTACTTATACGTATAGTGAAATTTCTCTGCTTATTCTCCAGGTTCACAGTTTTTCCTGCCTTGAAAGGGGGCTCTTTGTGTACAACAATATTCCAGTCTCTAGACTGGAATATTGTTGTACAAGTGATTTGAAGAGAATCATCACTGGCTTGGTATCCTTAGCTTTGAGGGTTCTCATTATCCATCCTATCGTTTTCCTAGCAGATGTGGTAGAGACATTGTTGTGATCTCTGAGAGTGAGATTATCTGACATTATCACTCTCAGGTTCTTCACATTAGTTTTCCGCTCTATTGTGTGACTGGAATTTGTCTTATACTCCAATCCCGTTTTTATTTCCCCGAGTGTTCCATAGCAGAGTAGTTGAAATTTGTCTTCACTGAACTTTATGTTGTTTTCTGAAGCCTATTTAACCCTTAAACTGTCCAAATGTAGATCTACGTTTGGACAGTTTAAGGGTTAAAGACTTAAGTGTCTGTTTGGAGATGTGCAGTATTCTCATTGGATGACACTTGTCATGCAAATTCTGGTATCATCAGCAAAGGAGGACAAGGTACTGTGGCTTACATCTCTGCTTATGTCAGATATGAGGATGAGGAAAAGGATGGGAGTGAGTACTGTACCTTGTGGAACAGAGCTTTTCACTGTAGCCACCTCTAACTTTACTCTGTTTACTATTACTCTGTGTTCTATTTGTTAGGAAGTTATAGATCCATCTACCCACTTTTCCTGTTAATCCTTTATCACACATTTTGTGTGATATTACACCAAGATCACACTTGTCAAAGGCTTTCACAAAGTCTGTGTATACTACATCTGCATTTTGTTTGTTCTCCAGTACATCCAAGACCATGTCATAGTGGTCCAGTAGTTGCGAAAGGCAGGAGTGACCTGCTCTAAATCCACGATGCCCTGGGTTGTACAATTGTTGGGTATCCAGGTGGTTGGCAATATTGCTTCTTAGAACCCTTTCAAAGATTTTTATGATGTGGGATGTTAGTGCTATCAGTCTGTAATTCTTTGCAACTACTTTACTGCCACTTTGTGAAGGGGGCTATATCTGTTTTTTAACCCTTTCATTGTCAGTCCCGTAATATTATGGCTTGCAAGCTAGTGTCGGTCCCGTAATACAACGCCAAAATTCTAGCGGCTTCCAGTCTTGCAGGAGATAGCTAGTAGGCCTACATATGAAAGAATGGGTCTGAGTGGTCAGTGTGTGCAGTATAAAAAAATCCTGCAGCATGCAGTGCATAACGAGAAAAAAACTGTGACAGTGTTTTTGGTTTAAAATAGCGACTTTGTGGTGTATTTTTGTATGGTATTTATGGTTGAATTCTCGTTTTCGTGGTCTCATTTGATAGAATGAAAGATATATTACAGAAATAGAGATGATTTTGAATGGTTTACAGAATAAAAGTACAGTGGACCCCCGGTTTACGTACTGCTCCAAACTTGAACAATTATGTAAGTGTACAGTGGACCCTCGAATTTCGGTCACCTCGGAAATCGAAGAATTATGTAAGTGTAATATTGTAAGTGCTTTTGTAAGTGTATTTTTGGGGGTCTGAAATGGACTAACCTACTTGACATTATTAGTTAAGGGAGTAAATTCGTTCGGTAATGGCACTTGAGCAGCCTTCTGGAATGAATTATGACCGAAACTCGGGGGTCCACTGTATTTTTGTAAGTGTATTTTTGGGGGTCTAAAAGGACTAATCTAATTTACATTATTCCTTATGGGAACAAATTTGTTTGGTAATGGCACTTGAACAGCATTCTGGAACGAATTAATTACGTAAACCGGGGTACCACTGTACCTTGAAATTGAGCTCAAAGTAGCAGAAATGTTTGATTTTTGCCGATGTTCAAGAGTAAACAAATGACATCACACGTCAACTGGTGGGTCTAATATGCTTTCACAGATGCGCTGATATTATTTATACCATTTTTACAATAATGCAGTAGTCTGTATAACAGTAAATATTCTATTTTTTATGTGAATAAAAATTCAAATTGGAAAGCAAGCCTGGAGACATGACTAATGATCAGAGAAAATGTTATTTTAGTGTTAGGAATGTTTGCATTGTTAATTATGGACCCTATTTTGATATTGGCTTTCCTTGAATTTTGTATGAAATTGGCCAAATTACCAATTTCTGATCACTTTATTGGATAGTTGAAATAGGTAAATGGCAAGTTTCTTGTACTCAATCGATAGAACAAAAGGAGTTCTAGCAAAACAGCTATGAGTTTAGTTGACTGGAACAATGGAATTGGCCAAAAATAGGGCTCAAAGTGGGCGAAATTGCCGATGCATAAATATCGGAGATAGCTAACTTTGCGAGAGCGTAATTCTGTAAGTTTTTCATCAAATTTCACACTTTTGGTTTCATTACCATCGGGAAAAGATTCTCTATCATTTCATAAGAATTTTTTTTTTTTTTTAAATTCTTTGACACTGAGAGCAAGTTTGTGAGCAGGGGTCGCGACAGTGAAAGGATTAAGTGACTGTGGGATGACCCCTGTGTCTATGCTCCCTCTCCATAGAGTATTTAAGGCAAGTGAAATGGGTTTCTTGCAATTCTTGATGAACATGGAGCTCCACGAGTCTGAGCCTGGGGCAGAGTGCATGGGCATGTCATTTATTGCTTTTAATAAGACCTGTGGTGTTAGGATTGTATCAGTAATTCTTGAATTAACCAAATTTTGAGTTTCGGTTATAAAAAATTAATTTAGATTGTCAATCCTTAGTCTGATTAATGGCTCACTAAATGCTGAGTCGTCTTGGGCTTCAGTATCTCACTCATTTCTTTGCTGTCATCTGTTTAACCCTTTGACTGTTGCAAGCCCATTTCTGAAACAGTCATTCTATGTCGCAAAATATTCTAAAAAAAAAAAAAAAAAAAAATCTTATGAAATGATAGAGAATCTTTTCCCGATGGTAATGACACCAAAAGTACGAAATTTGATGGAAAACTTATAGAATTACGCTCTTGCGAAGTTAGTGATCTCGGTGATGTATACGCATTGGCGATTTCGCCGACTCTGAGCCCTATTTTCGGCCAATTCCATTGTTCCAGTCGACCAAACTCCTAGCTATTTCTTTAGAACTCCATTTGTTCTATCGATTGAGTACAAGAAATTGCCAATTTACCGATTTCAACTACCCAATAAAGTGGTCATTTGGCCAATTTCATGCAAAATAAAAAAGATGTCAATTTCAAAATAGGGTCCAGAATAAACAATGCAGACATTCCTGGCACTAAAATAAGATTTTCTCTGTTCATTAGTCACGTCTTTAGGCCCCTCTTATATTACTCTTGCTTTCTATTTTGATTTTTTATTCACACAAAAATAGAAGATTTACTGTTATGCAGACTACTGCACTATTGCAAAAATGGTATAACTAATATCAGTGCACTTGTGAAAGAATATTAGACTCACCAGATGATGTGTATTGGACGCGTAGCGTGATTTGTTTACTCTTGAACATTGGCAAAAATCGAACATTTCCGCTTTGAGCTCAATTTCAAGGTCGTTTTCATCATGAAACTAATCAAAATCATCTCTATTTCTGTAATATGTTTTCCATTCTATCAAATGAGACCACGAAAGAGAATAAAACCATAAATACTATACGAAAATACACCTCAAAATCAGCCTTTTAATCCAAAAACATGGTCAGTTTTTTTTTTTCTCATTATGCACTGCGTGCTGCAGGATTTCTTTTATACAGCACACACTGACCACACAGATCCATTCTCTCACATGTGGGCCTACAAGCTTTCTCCCGCTTGATTTGAAGCCGCTAGAATTTTTGAGTACAGTATACGTATATACGTCCGAAACACTGGCTCGTAAGACGTATATAAACAACCAAAACAGTCAAAGGGTTAAGTCCCATCTTGTTTAACCAGGAGCCCAATACTGGATGTGGTTTTTGCCCTAGATCTGGCATAATAAAAGAAGTATTTTTTTTTTTTTAATTTCACTAATGGCTTTAAGTTTTTCCTGTGTTTCTTGACTCCTGTTTGATTCCTTAAGCTGAAGTTCGATATTTTCTATTTCTCTGGCCAATGCCTCCTTCCTTATTTCAGACAGACTGGCCCCTTCAACTGTTGAGGGAGTCTCTCTCTCTTTCTAGTTTATATCTTCTCTTCTTTTTGAGCATACCTAAAGTGCCGCAGAGTTAATTCTTTCTAGGCAAGGATTTGGATCTGTGTTGTTTAGGATATCTTCCCAACTTGTTTCATTTTGGACATGGTTAATTTGATCCCACTGCATGTTTCTGTTACTGTCTGTTACTTAAGTTGAATTTGGTAAAGGCACCCTCATAAGTGAACTAATTTGGCTGGTCAGGAGCCCTGCACATACATGTCTGTACTTTGATTATGTTGTTATCTGATTATATTGTTTTTGATACTTTCATATTTTGTAATAGATCATCATCATGATGGGTAACTGAATAGAAAGAAATGCTCCCTGAAAGATACAATAGATAAAAATGAAATGATGGTATAATACAGGAATAAAAAATGCTATAGAAGTAGATAAGGAGAATCTGAGAAGTTTGTGTTGTCAGGGTATTAGAATAAGTTGAATGCAAATGTTTGTAACTCACAAGAATAATGAGTACTAAAACAGCATGATCATGGTGAGTGAAAAATAATGAGTAGTGAAATTAAGTACTGTCATATCTGAGAGCCTCTGCAAAGACAGTGATTATGTATGAGTGAGGTGAAAGTGTTGAATGATGATGAAAGTATTTTCTTTTTTGGGATTTTCTTTCTTTTTTGGGTCACCCTGCCTCATTGGGAGACAGCCGACTTGTTGAAAAAAAAAAATATTCAAATGAATTTAAGGCTTAGGAGGAAGACGCAACAGTTGGGATGACATTCATTTTATTTTTTATTTATTTATTAACACATCGGCCGATTCCCACGAAGGCAGGGTGGCCCGAAAAAGAAAAACTTTCATCATCATTCACTCCATCACTGTCTTGCCAGAGGGGTGCTTTACACTACAGTTATAAAACTGCAACATTAACACCCCTCCTTCAGAGTGCAGACATTGTACTTCCCATCTCCAGGACTCAAGTTCAGCCTGCTGGTTTCCCTGAATCCCTTCATAAATATTACTTTGCTCACACTCCAACAGCACATCAAGTATTAAAAAACATTTGTCTCCATTCACTCCTATCAAATACGCTCACACATGCGTATTTGACATTCATATACAGTGGACCCCCGAGTTTCGTAAAAACTTCCCTCCTGAAGTCTGCTCAAGTGCCATTACCGAACGAATTTACTCCCTTAAGGAAAAATGTCACGTAGGTTAGTCTATTTCAGACCCCCAAAAATACTTTTCCACAAGCACTTACAATATTATACTTACATAAATGTACGATTTCCGGGGTTTACGAAACTCGGGGGTCCACTGTACTACAGTATATAAATCAAACGGATTAAATCCAAATACAATATGAAAGTTATATTATCATCACTTGAACAATTCAAAAATAACTCACATCTAAGAGAGGAAACTAGATAACATTTCAGTCCATCCTCAATCATTATACTTTACAAAGTACAAAATAAGCATTGTGAATTAGTATAAGTGGTGGAGTGAGAGAAATCTGTTTCCAAAAGGGTTTACAGCTCCAGTCACTATAAAGCTCAATTTTGACTGTAAAAGGAAATTAGAAAGCTAGAAGGAAGTGACAGGCAACAGGTGCTCAGGAATTTAGGCAGTACACTTGCAAATGAGAGAAAAAAACAGACTGAGGGGAATAAATATGAGTACATAATTTAACTGGCTAATTGAGGTAACAGAACAACAAAAAATACTCACGTTGCAAACAAGAAAATGTTGTCAGCTTTTTCTCTCCATTGCATCAAAACTGAGAAGACTGAGTTGACCACATCTTTTGTGAAAGTTGAGGGTACATAACTCAGAGCTGTTGTGATGATAGATACACTTGGAGTGGCAGAAAATGGGTCATCAGAGTAGCTGGATAATTTTCCCATCTCCTCAGCCAAGAGGTCATTAATAGTTTCTTGAGGTAGCAAGGGAAGAAGAGACTGTGGAGATGAAAAGAATGTATATATTGTGAATACAACTTTTCTCCAAATTTTTTAAGTGCAAGTAATGAAAAATCTTCTTCTTTCAACAATCCGGTCATATCCCACCAAGGCAGGGTGGCCCAAAAAAGAAAAACGAAAGTTTCTCTTTTTAACTTTAGTAATGTTTACAGGAGAAGGAGTTACTAGCCCCTCGCTCCCAGCATTTTAGTCACCTTTTACAACACGCATGGCTTACGGTACCCTCCCCTGTCTGCCTGCCTATAAATACCACTTCCCCCGTCTCTGTGTGTTAGTGTGACTTTGTAAATGGTCCAAGTCGGGCCGAAACGTCGTCGTAAGCTCCTCTCTTTTATATGTGCGGGTTGTGTGTGTATTGTTCCAGTCACGGTATTGTGCCTTTTTTGTTATTTACGGAGGAAGAATTCTGTTCCACTTCCCCATGGAGATAAAATTAAACAAGAACTAGTAAGAAAATCCTAGGTAGTAGGTTGGTAGACAGCAACTGCCCAGGGAGGTACTACCGTCCTGCCAAGTGAGTGTAAAACGAAAGCCTGAAATTGTTTTACATGATGGTAGGATTGCTGGTGTCTTTTTTCTGTCTCATAAACATGCAAGATTTCAGGTATGTCTTGTTACTTCTACTTACACTTAGGTCACACTACACATTCATGTACAAGCATATATATACACACACCCCTCTGGGTTTTCTTTTATTTTCTTACTAGTTCTTGTTCTTATTTCCTCTTATCTCCATTGGGAAGTGGAACAGAATTCTTCCTCCGTAAGCCACGCGTGTCGTAAGAGTCGATTAAAATGCAGGGAGCAAGGGGCTAGTAACCCTTTCTCCTGTATACATTACTAAAGTTAAAAAGAGAAACTTTTGTTTTTCTCTTTGGGCCACCCTGCCTTGGTGGGAAACAGCAGACGTGTTGAAAGAAGAAGTATGTAGTAAGAAAATAGAAGAAAACCCACAAGGGTGTGTATATATATGCTTGTACATGTATGTGTAGTGTGACCTAAGTGTAAGTAGAAGTAGCAAGATGTACCTGAAATCTTGCATGTTTATGGGACAGCAAAAAGACACCAGCAATCCTACCATCGTGTAGCAATATGGGTGTGAAGAATGGGTTGCAAATGCTGCAGCGAGGAGGAGGCTGGAGGCAGTGGAGATGTCCTGTCTAAAGGCAATGTGTGGTGTAAATATTATGCAGAAAATTCGGAATGTGGAAATTAGGAGGTGTGGAGTTACTAAAACTATTTGTCAGAGGGCTGAAGAGGGGTTGTTGAGGTGGTTTGGTCATTTAGAGACAATGTATCAAAGTAGAATGACTTGGAGAGCGTATAAATCTGTAGGGGAATTAAGGCGGGGTAGGGGTCGGCCTAGAAAAGGTTGGAGGGAGGGGGTAAAGGAGGTTTTGTGGGCAAGGGGCTTGGACTTCCAGCAAGCATGTGTGAGCGTGTTAGATAGGAGTGAATGGAGACGAATGGTTTTTGGGACCTGACGAACTGTTGGAGTGTGAGCAGGGTAACATTTTGTGAAGGGATTCAGGGAAACCAATTAATTGATTTAGTTGGACTTGAGTCCTGGAAATGGGAAATACAATGCCTGCACTTTAAAGGAGGGGTCTGGGATAGTGACAGCTGGGAGGGACTATCCTCAGCTGTCGTATCTGAGCGCCTCTGCAAAGACAGTGATTATGTATGAGTGTGGTGAAAGTGTTGAATGATGATGAAAGTATTTTCTTTTTGGGGATTTTCTTTCTTTTTGGGTCACCCTGCCTTGGTGGGAGACGGCCGACTTGTTGAAAAAAAAAAAAAAATTGTACAATTGTAGGCTAGACACAGATGAGCTACATAGATGTCAGGAAGTATTTCTTCAGTTTCAGTGTAGTTCGAGAGTAGAATGATCTCAGTGAAAAAGTGATGGAGGCAGGCTCCATACATAGCTTTAAGAGCAGGTTCATTAGGTCCCACAAGGCTAGGAGGGAACAAATCTGGTAAGGAGCAAGTTGAGAGATGAGGCCAGGAGATAAGACTTGACCTCTGCAGCCACAAATAGGCGAGATCTGGGCATATTTTTAGAAAAATCCTACGAGTGATTTTCAATTTAAGAATTGTATCAATTCAAGACTAGATACCATGGGTCTTAAAACTAAGAGTCAGAATAAATTGACATTAGAGATTTATTTGAATCTGTGCATCTTTTAATTATTTACACAAAACTGATAAACCCTCACCTAATAATTTTTAAACAATGGTGAAAACTTAACTGCTTAATATTAAAAAAATATTGGGGTGGGAGGGATGATTTAAAAAAAAAAAAAAAAAAAAAAAAAAAGGATGATTCTGTGAAAATAAGTTTTTTGAAACTGAGAGTATAGCCTTTCCATTATGGTTTGTAATAAACAGCAAATCTAAGTTCACCTTATTTTAGGCAATGCTGAGATTTTTCATATTTTGTTTAGCTGCTTAGAACTTTAACAAATGTAATGGCCTAAATATTTTTCCCTGCTATTTTAAACATTCAAGTACATACTTGCTTTGTTGCAGTAAATCCAAGTGCATTTTCTTCTAAGCCTTCCATTAATCGGGTTATGTTAACATCTTCAGATTTCATCCAGTTGCTTAGTACTTTAGTCAGTGTCATACACCAGGAACTGCTACCATCATTACATCTGTCAGATGAATTAAACAATATTAACAAATTCTATTACAGTATCTTCTGCTTGAAAAATATAAATTACAGTACCGTCATTAAATACAAAAATATAGCTGCAAATAAATAGTACTGGATTTTCATGTACGTACAGTGGACCCCCGGTGTTCGTCCTGCTCCAATCTCGCCCTTTTATGTAAAGTGTATTTTTTTAAATGCTTTTGTAAGTGTATTTTTGGGGGTCTAAAAGGACTAGTCTACTTTACATTATTCCTTATGGGAATAAATTCGTTTGGTAATGGCACTTGAACAGCATTCTGGAACGAAAAAATCACAAAAACCGGGGGTCCACTGTACATGTATTTAATACATTTATCTCATTTCAATTTAACAGTGTCAAACAGTTCATTTGAAATATACTGTACCTAGAACGTCAATCCATATGCTTCATAATTCTTCTTGTTTTATGATTATATGTGTCATACACTCTGAAATGACCTTAAAAGAAAAACTTAAGTTTCTCTTTTAAAATTTAGTAATGTATACAGGAGAAGGGGTTACTAGCCCCTTGCTTCCAGCATTTTAATCACCTCTTATGGTATGCATGGCTTACAGAAGAAGACTTTTGTTCTACTTCCCCATGGAGAACTATGTTATTTTTCAAGTCATTTTTCATTTATCAAGTATATTACAGTGGAACCTTGGTTTTTGTATGCCCTAATTTGTACGTAAAAACTAATTTTTTTTTTCCAACAAGTCGGCCGTCTCCCACCGAAGCAGGGTGACCCAAAAAGAAAGAAAATCCCCAAAAAAGAAAATACTTTCATCATCATTAAACACTTTCACCTCACTCATACATAATCACTGTCTTTGCAGAGGAGCTCAGATACGACAGCTGAGAATAAGTCCCTCCCAACTGTCACTATCCCAGACCCCTCCTTCAAAGTGCAGGCATTGTACTTTCCATTTCCAGGACTCAAGTCCAACTAAATCAATTAACTGGTTTCCCTGAATTCCTTCACAAAATATTACCCTACTCACACTCCAACAGCTTGTTGGGTCCCAAACCATTGTCTCCATTCACTCCTATCTAACACGCTCACACATGCTTGCTGGAAGTCCAAGCCCCTCGCCCACAAAACCTCCTTTACCCCCTCCCTCCAACCTTTTCGAGGATGACCCCTATTCCGCCTGTCTTTCCCTACAGTTTTACATGCTCTCCATTTCGAGGATGACCCCTATTCCGCCTGTCTTTCCCTACAGTTTTACATGCTCTCCAAGTCATTCTACTTTGATCCATTCTCTCTAAATGACCAAACCACCTCAACAACCCCTCTTCAGCCCTCTGACAAATACTTTTAGTAACTCCACACCTCCTCCTAATTTCCACACTCCGAATTCTCTGCATAATATTTACACCACACATTGCTCTTAGTGGACATCTCCACTGCCTCCAGCCGCCTCCTCGCTGCACACCCATATAAGAGTGTTGGTACCACTATACTTTTGTACATTCCCTTCTTTGCCTCAATGGATAACGATTTCTGTCTCCACAGATACCTCAACGCACCACTCACCTTTTTTCCTTCATCAATTCTATGGTTAACCTCATCCTTCATAAACCCATCCGCTGACACGTCAACTCCTAAATATCTGAAAACATTCACTTCTTCCATAATCCCTCTCTCCAATGTGATATCCAATTTTTCTTTAAAAACTACAGTTATTCTCTATAAAATGTATTTTTTGTTAATATTTCCCATAAGAAATAATGTACATCCAATTAATCCATTCCAGACACCCAAAAATATTATCAAAAAATACATTTTATAGAAAATAACTATAGTTTTACATACAAACTAAATCATACGAAAACCGAGGTTCCACTGTAATTTTCTGTATACGTACACATAAAGCCTTTCGATGTTTGTGTAGAATGTTTATATATTTTTTTTTTTTGCATAAATTGTTACAAAATTCTTATTTCATTATAATGACCATTTTATTTTGCTTGTTGCATGACCCCTAAATCAAAAATTTTCTTTAGATTTTCATATTTGGTATCACAGGAGAGACTAGAACTTTTGAATGCCTTCATTGCCAATTGAACTGAAATTACATTGCTTCACTGTACTACTACTGTACAGTACAAGAAATTCAGCAAGAATCCAAATAAATCTCAGGATATGTGACAAAGACAATAAAGGTAAATTTCTAGAACTTAGAAAATAAAGAAAATTTAATACAATATTCAAAACATTAAAAAAAGTACAGTGGACCCTAGGTTTTCGTTCACCTCCAAACTCGAACAATTATGTGAATGTATTTTTGTAAGAGCTATTGTAAGTGTATTTTTGGGGTTCTGAAACGACTAATCTAATTTACATTTGTCCTTATGGGAACAAATTCGTTCGGTAATGGCACTCAAACAGCATTCTGGAATGAATTTTCAAAGAAAACCAAGGGTCCACTGTATCTAAAACAGTAGGCATCAGCAATTCACTCTCATATATCTCAGACTATACTACTGAGACTTACCCTATAGAGTACTATACAGGTATATTAATATACAGGACCCATATCTCATGTGGTGTCTGTGCATGGGAAGATATAGTAAAAATTTGCCCTTAAAACCATATCTGAGTGAGCAATGGACAACCTACAACTCCCATTTTTAAACTGAACCTACTGACCTACTGTGAGATGATGGAATATCAACTCTTATCCTGTAAAATTATGTAGAGTAATTACTTTTTTTTTATTCCACACTTTCAGGACTGAGTAATAATATTGTTAAACCAGACTTTTCCTGAAGAGCTGTATGACTTAAAGAAATACTCTACAAATTATGGGATAGAATATTATGGAACTAAGAGCTGTAAAAGCCTAATCAACTTCAAGAAAAATGTCAAAGAACAATGAATAAGATGTAATCTGTTACACATTATCATAAAGTACTGCATTATCTTTGTTTGACTAATTACTATAATTCATTCATTACCAACCTGGTTTTTATTTGTTTTGTGATAAGTCTCTTGTTTCCTTGATTTAGTACTCTTAACAGGCACTTCATGTCCTCATTTAGTTTATTTGTACCATGTTTCACATCATCTGACACAGTACTCTGTAAAATGAAAAGAAAATTTTTTTTTTTTTTTTTTTCAACAAGTCGGCCGTCTCCCACTGAGGCAGGGTGACCCAAAAAGAAAGAAAATCCCCAAAAAGAAAATACTTTCATCATCATTCAACACTTTCACCACACTCATACATAATCACTGTCTTTGCAGAGGCGCTCAGATACGACAGCTGAGAATAGTCCCTCCCAGCTGTCACTATCCCAGACCCCTCCTTTAAAGTGCAGGCATTGTACTTCCCATTTCCAGGACTCAAGTCCAACTAAATCAATTAACTGGCTTCCCTGAATCCCTTCACAAAATGTTACCCTGCTCACACTCCAACAGCTCGTCAGGTCCCAAAAACCATTCGTCTCCCTTCACTCCTATCTAACACGCTCACACATGCTTGCTGGAAGTCCAAGCCCCTTGCCCACAAAACCTCCTTTACCCCTTCCCTCCAACCCTTTCTAGGATGACCCCTACCCCCCTTTCCCTTTCCCCCTACAGATTTATACGCTCTCCAAGTCATTCTACTTTGATCCATTCTCTCTAAATGACCAAACCACCTCAACAACCCCTCTTCAGCCCTCTGACAAATACTTTTAGCAACTCCACACCTTCTCCTAATTTCCACATTCCGAATTTTCTGCATAATATTTACACCACACATTGCCCTTAGACAGGACATCTCCACTGCCTCCAGCCGCCTCCTCGCTGCAACATTTGCAACCCATGCTTCACACCCATATAAGAGTGTTGGTACCGCTATACTTTCGTACATTCCCTTCTTTGCCTCCATGGATAACGTTTTTTGTCTCCACAGATACCTCAACGCACCACTCGCTTTTTTTCCTTCATCAATTCTATGGTTAACCTCATCTTTTATAAACCCGTCCGCTGACACGTCAACTCCCAAATATCTGAAGACATTCACTTCTTCCATAATCCCTCTCTCCAATGTGATATCCAATTTTTCTTTATTTAAATCGTTTGATACCCTCATCACCTTACTCTTATCTATATTCACTTTCAACTTTCTACCTTTACACACCCTCCCAAACTCGTCCACTAACCTTTGCAACTTTTCTTTAGAATCTCCCATAAGCACAGTATCATCAGCAAAAAGTAACTGTCTTTTCTCCCATTTTGCATATAATTCCCCATAATTTAATCCCACTCCTCTCCCCAACACCCTAGCATTTACTTCTTTTACAACCCCATCTATAAATATATTAAACAACCACGGTGACATTACACATCCCTATCTAAGACCTACTTTTACCAGTAAGTAATCTCTCTCTCCTACACACCCTAACCTGAGCCTCACTATCCTCATAAAAACTCTTTACAGCATTCAGTAACTTACTACCTATTCCATACACTTGCAACATTTGCCACATTGCTCCCTTATCCACTCTATCATATGCCTTTTCTAAATCCATAAATGCAATGAAAACTTCTCTACCTTTACCTAAATACTGTTCACATATATGCTTCACTGTAAACACTTGATCTACACATCCATTACCCACTCTAAAGCCTCCTTGCTCATCTGCAATCCTACTCTTTGTCTTACCTCTAATTCTTTCAATAATAACAATGCCATACACTTTACCTAGTATACTCAGTAAACTTTTTTTTTTTATTAACACATCGGCCGATTCCCACAAAGGCAGGGTGGCCCGAAAAAGAAAAACTTTCATCATCATTCACTCCATCACTGTCTTGCCAGAGGGGTGCTTTACACTACAGTTATAAAACTGCAACATTAACACCCCTCCTTCAGAGTGCAGACACTGTACTTCCCATCTCCAGGACTCAAGTCTGGCCTGCCGGTTTCCCTGAATCCCTTCATAAATGTTACTTTGCTCACACTCCAACAGCACGTCAAGTATTAAAAACCATTTGTCTCAATTCTTCTTCTTCTTCTTTCAACAAATCGGCCGCTTCCCACCAAGGCGGGGTGGCCCAAAGAGAAAAACAAAAGTTTCTCTTTTTAACTTTAGTAATGTATACAGAAGGGGTTACTAGCCCCTTGCTCCCGGCATTTTAGTCGACTCTTACGACACGCATGGCTTACGGAGGAAGAATTCTGTTCCACTTCCCCATGGAGATAAGAGGAAATAAGAACAAGAACTAGTAAGAAAATAGAAGAAAACCCAGAGGGGTGTGTATATATATGCTTGTACATGAATGTGTAATGTGACCTAAGTGTAAGTAGAAGTAACAAGACATGCCTGAAATCTTGCATGTTTATGAGACAGAAAAAAGACACCAGCAATCCTACCATTCACTCCTATCAAATACGCTCACACATGTTTGCTGGAAGTCCAAGCCCCTCGCACACAAAACCTCCTTTACCCCCTCCCTCCAGCCTTTCCTAGGCCGACCCCTACCCCGCCTTCCCTCCACTACAGATTTATATACTCTTGAAGTCATTCTGTCTCGCTCAGTAAACTTATTCCCCTATAATTCTTACAATCTCTTTTATCCCCCTTCCCTTTATATAAAGGAACTATACATACTCTCTGCCAATCCCTAGGTACCTTCCCATCTTTCATACATTTATTAAACAAAAATACCAACCACTCCAACACTATATCCTCCCCTGCTTTTAACATTTCTGTCATGATCCCGTCAGTTCCAGCTGCTTTACCCCCTTTCATTCTACGTAATCTCACTCCAAATTTTTTTCTTGTTTTCAGCAAAATTTCTTGAGTGCCTCTACCATTCTTTCATCTGCTCTTCTTTTGCACTCTCTCACTACTCTCTTCACCTTTCTTTTACTCTCCATATACTCTGCTCTTCTATTAACACTTCTGTTTTGTAAAAACCTCTCATAAGCTACCTTTTTCTCTTTTATCACACACTTTACTTCTTCATTCCACCACTCACTCCTCTTTCCTCCTGCACCCACCCTCCTATAGCCACAAACTTCTGCCCCACATTCTAATACTGCATTTTTAAAACTATCCCAACTCTCTTCAACCGCCTCACTACTCATACTTGCACTAGCCCACCTTTCTGCCAATAGTTGCTTATATCTCACCCTAACTTCCTCCTCCCTTAGTTTATACACTTTTACCTCTCTCTTACTTGCTGTTGCCATTTTCTTTTTGTCCCATCAACCTTTTACTCTAACTGTAGCTACAACTAAATAATGATCTGATATATCCATTGCCCCTCTATAAACATGTACATCCTGAAACCTACCAATCAACCTTTTATCCACCAATACATAATCTAACAAACTACTTTCCTTACGTGCTATTTCATACCTTGTATATTTATTTATCCTCTTTTTCATAAAATATGTATTACTTATTACCAAACCTCTTTCTACACATAGTTCAATTAATGGTTCCCCATTTACATTTACCCCTGGCACCCTAAATTTACCTACTAGTCCCTCCACAACATTTTTACCCACTTTAGCATTAAGATCCCCAACCACAATTACTCTCTCACTTTGTTCAAAACTCCCCACACACTCCTCAAAATTTCCCAAAATCTCTCTCTCTTCTCTACCCTTCTCAATTCCCCAGGTGCATAAACACTTACTATAACCCACTTTTCACATCCAACCTTTATTTTACTCCACATAATCCTTGAATTTATACATTTATATTCCCTCTTTACCTGCCATAACTGATTATTAAACATTATTGCCACTCCTTCTTTAGCTCTAACTCTATTTGAAACCCCTGACCTAATCCCATTTATTTCTCCCCACTGAAACTCTCCTACCCCCTTCATCTTTGTCTCACTTAAAGCCAGGACATCCAGCTTCTTTTCATTCATAATATCTACAATCATCTCTTTCTTATCATTCGCACAACATCCACGCACATTCAAACATCCCACTTTGACGGTTTTCTTCTTTTTCTTTTTAGTAAATCTATACAGGAAAAGGGGTTACTAGCCCATTGTTCCCGGCATTTTAGTTGACTTTTACAACACGCATGGCTTACGGAGGAAAGATTCTTAATCCACTTCCCTATGGATATGAAAGGAAAAGCAATAAGAACAAGAACTTCTTTCTTCTTTCAACACGTCGGCCGTTTCCCACCGAAGTGGGGTGGCCCAAAATGAAAAACGAAAGTTTCCCATTTTACATTTAGTAATATATACAGGAGAAGGGGTTACTAGCCCCTTGCTCCCAGCATGTTAGTCGCCTCTTACGATACGCATGGAGAACAAGAACTATTAAGATAAAATCAAAGAAAACTCAGATGAGTGTGTATACATAAACGTGTACATGTATGTGAAGCGTGACCATCATGTAAAACAAATACAGGCTTTCGTTTTACACTCACTTGGCAGGACGGTAGTACCTCCCTGGGTGGTTGCTGACTACCAACCTACTACATAAAGAAAATTATATAGATCTATATTAAGATGTACAATTCAATATTATTTGCACATGACCTTAAAGAGTGTCTTACTTGAAAACATTTTATTAGGAATAAGCATGCTTATAACTAAAGAACAGGTCATTTTTTTAAAAAATTATGAGACAATAAGCAAACACACTCAGGTGGGAGAGGAAGAAAGGAAGAGAGGATGCAACACAAAGACCCATGATAAGATAATGAAGAATATGCAACTAGAAGCCAAAGTAGTGTGTGAAAATATAGACCACCACTGTAAATGCTATCAAAGAAATAAATCTTCAATAGGAATAAGAGTGTTTTCTTTTGTTTCTGCCGTTGACACAGTTCCATTAAAGACTGAGGTCAACTAGTTGCTATTATAATTTTTTACAATATTCACATTTCATTTACGAGGCCTTAATACTTAACTTCAATATTTGTATCTTATATACAGTGGTCCCTCGGTTTTTGCCGAAAATTCGTTCCAGAATGCTGCTCAAGTGCCATTACCGAACGAATTTACTTCCTTAAGAAATAATGTCACGTAGGTTAGTCTATTTCAGACCCCCAAAAATACACTTGCAACAGCACTTACGAAAATACACTTACATAAATGTTCGAGTTTGGAGATGCACGAAAACCGAGGGACCACTGTACATCAGTATTTCCATACATTATTGCAACAAGGAATTAAAAATAGTACTTGAAAATGAACAATAAAATGAACAATAAAATACTTACATTCAGGAGGGCATCATTTAATTCTTGCATGACATTTGCATGGCAAGTGGAGTGAAGTGCAGAGACGACGAGATGAGTGTACTTCCCAAGAGACACCTGTTCCTCTTTTAAACTCGATGAGTCAGTATCTCCAGACCCACACATGAATAATAACAAGTCGCAGAGAAACATGGACATACGGGTATGTGCATGATCCCATTTTTGCTGTTCATGCATGTTTTTTGGGAAAATAAATTCCCTGAATGATACTGTACCCCCTAGAATGGCTGGAGCCACATACAGAGGTGAGAGGTGTGATTCTAACTGTGCCCATTCTCCCTCAGAAGGTATAAGCAAATCTAGCATGATTTGTGTTTTGCTATGATCTAGGATGATACTACAATCTTCCTCCTTTGATACTTGATTGAATACTAATGCCATAAGATTATGTGCAAGATCAGCCATTGTCACTGCTAGATGGTATGTACATGTGCTCTCAAGCACAGTTTTCTTAATATCTTTCAAAGTTGAATTAAGACAGCTGCCCTCTTCCATAAGCTTATTTGGATTATCAGCTGCTAGTGATGCAATTAAACCTTTAAAAGCCTTCAGGAAAGTTGTCTTGAGAAGGTCAACTGTGTCTTCTGAGAGAGACTTTGAGGACTGACAAAGTAACAAAAACAATGATTTCATAAATTCATGGATGCCTCTTGTCTGCCAACATACATAACTACTGAAAAGTTGCCCTGCCAAATTTGTCACCAACTGCACAATTCTGTCTTCTGGTTCACTTTCACCTGGAGCACTGACTTTAAGGTTGATGCTGAGTTTGGTCAGAATCTGTGATATGTAATCCATGGAAATCACCGGTTCTGTCAGAGAAAAGCATTATATGTATAAGGTTCTTCATTAAATGACAATCTAATTCTTCTTTCTTTCTTTCAACACGTCGGCCGTTTCCCACCGAAGCGGGGTGGCCCAAAAGGAAAAACAAAAGTTTCTCCTTTTACATTTAGTAATATATACAAGAGAAGGGGTTACTAGCCCCTTGCTCCTGGCATTTTAGTCGCCTCTTACGACACGCATGGCTTACGGAGGAAGAATTCTGTTCCACTTCCCCATGGAGATAAGAGCAAATAAGAACAAGAACTAGGAAGAAAATAGAAGAAAACCCAGAGGGGTGTGTGTATATATATGCTTGTACATGAATGTGTAGTGTGACCTAAGTGTAAGTAGAAGTAACAAGACATACCTGAAATCTTGCATGTTTATGAGACAGAAAAAAGACACCAGCAATCCTACCATCATGTAAAACAATTATAGACTTTCGTTTTACACTCACTTGGCAGGACAGTAGTACCTCCCTGGGCAGTTGCTGTCTACCAACCTACTAATTCCAAAAACTGTAAAGGTGTAACAAAACAATTTTTTTTTTTAACACTGGCCATCTCCCACCAAGGTAGGGTGACCAGGAAAAAGAAGAAACACTTTCACAACTATTCATTCATTCAGCATATTTTTATTTTTGCCAATAGGAAGAAAACTGCTTTTCGTATTGACCCCCTAAAAAACAAAAAAAAACCTAAGCCAGCCTAATGTAACCTGGTTACATTAGGTTTGGTTTCATTGGGCTAGTTTTTTTTTTTTAAGGTTACCAAAGAAAGAAACATTAGCCTGAAATATAACTTCTGCTGTTGCACATGATTAATTTTGTAGAATTTACATACTAAAAACAAGCAGATAAAGCAAACATACAAAATAAATACAGTGGTACCTTGAGTTACGAGCTTAATTTGTTCCAGACGGCAATTCAAGTGCCGATACCGAAAGAATTTTTTCCCATAAGAAATAATGAAAATTAGATTAATCCATTTCAGACCCCCAAAAATACACTTACAAAAGCACCTACACAAATACACTTACATAATTGTTCGAGTTGGGAGCTGCTCATAAGTAGAGGTACCACTGTACTAAACAAAACTAAAACTTATTATTACACAGTGTTAACTATAAATTATCACCTAATTCCACCAAGCAGCTAAAATAAATATTAACCTTTCAAAATGAATGAAATAAATATCAAATAATTTTGTAACAATTATACACATTTTGAAACTAAAATTTGCTTGTTTGTTTGTAAAAAATTATTACATTATAAACTTTAGACAATACAAGTTATGTGCATAGTTCATTATGATACAACAATGCAATGGCTCTCAAACAACTTTGGCAAATAATTCTGGAATTTTGGAAGAGAAGTAGATTTTTCATTTACCATAAAATCACATGACCATTGTGGCATTTTAAAATAAATAACTTGCTTCCAGAATTCTGTTAAATTTTCTATGTACGTATGACAACAATAGCTGAGTTCTGAATTGCAAATTCCCTTCTTTTTCCAAACAAAAAACAAAAGACCAATATGTAGTGTCAGTAGTAACTAGCTACATGTAAATATTTAACAATTTGATCATGCCTACCCTTCTTGTTTCCATTTCTAAGTACAAAATTGAATAGAGAAATCAGGTCATCCTGCTGCATCAAGTGTTGAGTTGATGTTAATATCTTTATAGGACCACAAAGTCTGTCTACCAGTTGGACAAGTCTGGATCCCAACTGTGATGACAATAACCAAGCTGCAGCCACTTCATCTCTCTCCCGACGATCAGTCATCTTCTCAATCAGCAGCCGTAACACACTTATAGACAAGCACGGCTGAAAATAAGTAATTATCCAACAGAGTTTCTCACATTATAACATTACTCGACAATACTGGTATTTTGTATGTGACATAACGTGAACATCAAGCTGCATAATAATTAACACTTTTAAAAAATGTACTGTACAGTGGACCCCCGGATTACGTACTGCTCCAAACTCGAACAATTATGTAAGTGTATTTTTGTAAGTGTATTTTTTGGGGTCTAAAAGGACTAATCTAATTTACATTATTCCTTATGGGAACAAATTCGTTCGGTAATGGCACTTGCTTGAACAGCATTCTGGAACGAAATAATGACGTAATCTAGGGGTCCACTGTACTTTAAAAAAAACTACCTAGCAAAAAAAAAAAATAAATAAAAAAAAATAAATTCACCTCGATATAACAAACTTTTAAAATTATGGGCAAACGCCACTAGTTAAATTATACTGTTAACTCCTTAATTTTCAATGCTTATTGCAATGTATCTGTAAATGTTAAAAGCAGGGGGGGTTATAGTGTTGGAGTGGTTGGTATTGTTGTTTAATAAATGTATGAAAGAGGGGAAGGTACCTAGGGATTGGCAAAGAGCATGTATTGTTTCTTTATATAAAGGGAAGGGGGATAAAAGAGATTGTAAGAATTATAAAGGAATAAGTTTACTGAGTTCTCCATGGGGAAGTGGAACAGAATTCTTCCTCCATAAGCCATGTGTGTCATAAGAGGCGACTAAAATGCTGGAAGCAAGGGGCTAGTAACCCCTTCTCCTGTATATATTACTAAATGTAAAAGGAGAAACTTTCGTTTTTCCTTTTGGGTCACCCCACTTTGGTGGGAAACGGCCGACGTGTTGAAAGAAAGAAAGAAAAGTTTACTGAGTATACCAGGTAAAGTGTACGGTAGGGTTATTATTGAAAGAATTAGAGGTAAGACAGAGAGTAGGATTGCAGATGAGCAAGGAGGCTTTAGAGTGGGTAGGGGATGTGTAGATCAAGTGTTTACATTGAAGCATATATGTGAACAGTATTTAGATAAAGGTAGGGAAGTTTTCATTGCATTTATGGATTTAGAAAAGGCATATGATAGAGTGGATAGGGGAGCAATGTGGCAAATGTTGCAAGTGTATGGAATAGGTAGTAAGTTACTGAATGCTGTAAAGAGTTTTTATAAGGATAGTGAGGCTCAGGTTAAGGTGTGAAGGAGAGAGAGATTACTTACTGGTAAAAGTAGGTCTTAGATAGGGATGTGTAATGTCACCATGGTTGTTTAATATATTTATAGATGGGGTTGTAAAAGAAGTAAATGCTAGGGTGTTGGGGAGAGGAGAGGAGTGGGATTAAATTATGGGGAATTAAATGCAAATTGGGAGTAGACACAGTTACTTTTTGCTGATGATACTGTGCTTATGGGAGATTCTAAAGAAAAGTTGCAAAGGTTAGTGGACGAGTTTGGGAGGGTGTGTAAAGGTAGAAAGTTGAAAGTGAACATAGATAAGAGTAAGGTGATGAGGGTATCAAACGATTTAAATAAAGAAAAATTGGATATCACATTGGAGAGAGGGATTATGGAAGAAGTGAATGTTTTCAGATATTTGGGAGTTGACTTGTCAGCGGATGCATTTATGAAGGATGAGGTTAACCATAGAATTGATGAAGGAAAAAAGGTGAGTGGTGCGTTGAGGTATCTGTGGAGACAAAAAATGTTATCCATGGAGACAAAGACGGGAATGTACGAAAGTATAGTGGTACCAACACTCTTATATGGGTGTGAAGAATGGGTTGCAAATGCTGCAGCGAGGAGGCGGCTGGAGGCAGTGGAGATGTCCTGTCTAAGGGCAATGTGTGGTGTAAATATTATGCAGAAAATTCGAAGTGTGGAAATTAGGAGGTGTGGAGTTACTAAAAGTATTTGTCAGAGGGCTGAAGAGGGGTTGTTGAGGTGGTTTGGTCATTTAGAGAGAATGGATCAAAGTAGAATGACTTGGAGAGCGTATAAATCTGTAGGGGAAGGAAGGCGGGGTAGGTGTCGTCCTCGAAAAGGTTGGAGGGAGGGGGTAAAGGAGGTTTTGTGGGCGAAGGGCTTGGACTTCCAGCAAGCATGTGTGAGCATGTTAGATAGGAGTGAATGGAGACGAATGGTTTTTGGGACCTGACGAGCTGTTGGAGTGTGAGCAGGGTAACACTTTGTGAAGGGATTCAGGGAAACCAGTTAATTGATTTAGTTGGACTTGAGTCCTGGAAATGGGAAGTACAATGCCTGCACTTTAAATGAGGGGTCTGGGATAGTGACAGCTGGGAGGGACTTATTCTCAGCTGTCGTATCTGAGCGCCTCTGAAAAAAAAAAAAAAAAATCATGTAAAAATAGACAGTGATTATGTATGAGTGAGGTGAAAGTATTGAATGATGATTTAAATATTTTCTTTTTGGGGATTTTCTTTCTTTTTGGGTCACCCTGCCTCGGAGGGAGACGACCAACTTGTTGAGAAAAACAAACAAACTGTAAATTGTGTGTACAGTACTATATTAGTATATAGTAGAGTACTTTAGCACACTTTTTACAATTTTTTTAACATTATTCTGATATAATGGACGCTTGGGCAATACTTCCCTATAAGCCCATTATACTGAGGGTTTACTGTGAATGTACAGTGCCATATATTAAATATAACAATGCCTGCACTGAGGGAGGTGTTAGAATGTTGCAGTTTAGAGGGATATCTAAACTGTTATGTCAGCATGCTTCTGGTAAGAAAGTGATTGAGTGAATGATGATGAATGTGTCTCCTCTTTTTTTTGGGTTGCCCTACCTTGGTGGGAGATGGCTAGTGTTAAAAATATTCATGGAAAGCCTTGAAAAGCGCTGCATGTCAAGGATGAGAGGTGGGGGTGATGAAGGGAGGACATTAGAAGAAAAGATGGGGGATCCACATAGTTGAATGTAACAAATCAGTATCACTTTAGAAATCATAAAGAATCTGCATTAAAAGAAGGAATCAAGAGGAAACAGAAGAGTTCATCTGAAATAAAGTTAGAAAGCTTTCCTATGAACTGCACAACTGATTAAACCATGGCCTGTTAATTCTTGCAAAGTGGTGCAAGGTTTAATTCTGTAAACCTCTGTATCCTTCCTTCTTGAAAATCATTAAATATTATATTACCTAATTGTATCAATATTTTGTACATCATGGAAATTAAGAAGAGGTGTGGAGTTACTAAAAGTATTAGTCAGAGGGCTGAAGAGGGGATGGAACAAAGTAGAATGACTTGGAGAACGAATAAATCTATAGTGGAAAGAAGGTGGGGTAGGGGTCGTCCTAGGAAAGGTTGGAGGGAGGGGGTAAAGGAGATTTTGTGGGTGAGGGGCTTGGACTTCCAGGAAGCATGCATGATCGTGTTAGATAGGAGTGAAAGGAGACAAATGGTTTTTGGGACCTGATAAGCTGTTGGAGTGTGAGCAGCATAATATTTTGTGAAGGAATTCAGGGAAACCGGTTAGTCGGACTTGAGTCCTGGAGGTAGGAAGTACAATGCCTGCACTTTAAAGGAGGGGGTTGGGATATTGGCTGTTTGGAGTGACTCTAAACTGTCATATCTGAGTGCCTCTGCAAAGACAGTGATTATGTATGAATGATGGTGAAAGTGTTGAATGATGAAAGTTTTTTCTTTCTTTTTGGGTCACCCTGCCTGGGTGGGAAACGGCTGACGTGTTAAAAAAAAATACACTATATTCTTGTTTACTTTTTACCTCAATGGCTGTCTCCCACCAAGGTATAGTGACACAAAAAACATAACTTCTATTGTTTACTTCTTCTTTCAACACGTCGGCCATTTCCCACCGAGGCAGGGTGGCCCAAAAGGAAAAACGAAAGTTTCTTCTTTTACATTTAGTAATATATACAGGAGAAGGGGTTACTAGCCCCTTGCTCCCGGCATTTTAGTCGCCTCTTACGACACGCATGGCTTACGGAGGAAGAATTCTGTTCCACTTCCCCATGGAGATCTATTGTTTACATCTGTCTATAATTTCACAAAAAAACAACAACTTCTATTGTTTACATCTGTCCATAAATTCACGTACCAACTTCATTCATATTTCATTATGATATTTTACTTTAACCTCCATGGGGAAGTGGAGAAGAATCCTTCCTCCATAAGTCATGTGTGTCATAAGAGGCGACTAAAATGCCGGAAACAAGGCTAGTAACCCCTTCTCCATTATAAATTACTGATTGTAAAAAGAAGAAAAATTTATGAGAACATTTCTTCTTTTTCGAGTCACTCTGCCTTGTGGAAGACAGCAGGTGTGTTAAATTTTTTTTTTACCTTACACTGCATAATTTATTGCTTAATTTAAAATCATTTCATATAAGATATCATACATTTCACTACACCATTTATTATCTCATTTTATTAAATATAATTTTTTTTATCTGATGTGTCGACTGTCATAAATGCAGTAGCTATGGTACTTTAAAATGACATGAAGCAGAATTTTTTAATACACCAGCATCTCCAAACATAAGAAAATGCATACATAATACAGTGGACCCTCGGTTAACGAAAGGTCCCGTTAACGAAAATTTCGGAAAACGAAAGCTTTTTTCGTAATCGGTTAGCGAAAAATTCCTCGGTTACCGAAAGGTATTAGACGTGTCCGCCTGCTCGCGCAAGCGCAGGACGCCAGTGAAGCGTTGTTTACCATTGAGAGAACATTACCTAGCGCGCTCTTTCAAAGATTCACAATATATTTGGTGTCTTTTTTGGTGGTTTAGTTATTGCCACTGTGAAATAAGTCACCATGGGTCCAAAGAAGCTTCCTAGTGGCACCCCTGTGGTAAAGAGAGTGAGGAACACCATCGAACTGAAGAAGGAAATCATAGAAAAATATGAGAGTGGTGTACGTCTGAGAGATCTTGCCAGGATGTACAAGAAAAATCCATCTACTATCGGCACTATCCTGGCACAGAGAAATGAGATCAAGGAAGCTAATGTTGCAAAAGGGGTTAATTTGTTAACAAAACAAAGATCGAAAACAGTGGATGAGGTTGAGAAGTTGTTGTTGGTGTGGATCCATGAAAAACAGAGAGCGGGTGATAGTATTTCTATGGCGATAATTTGTGAAAAGGCAAGGAAGTTGCACGCAGATCTTGTGAAGACAATGTCTGGAACCAGTGGTGAGGCGAGTGATTTTAAAGCCAGCAAAGGCTGGTTTGAGAAGTTTAAGAAACGTAGTGGCATACACAATGTTGTGAGGCATGGTGAGGCAGCCAGCTCAGACAAACGTGCAGCTGAAAAATTTGTGCACGAATTCAAAGGGTTCGTAGAGGCTGAACAATTCCTCCCCCAACAAGTGTTTAATTGTGATGAAACAGGCCTGTTTTGGAAGAAAATGCCCAACAGGATCTACATTACTCAGGAGGAAAAGGCACAGCCAGGACACAAGCCTATGAAAGACAGGCTAACTCTTATGTTTTGTGCCAATGCCAGTGGTGATTTTAAAGTGAAGCCTTTACTGGTGCATCACGCAGAAAATCCCAGACCCTTCAGGAAACACGGTGTTGACAAGAATAAATTGTGTGTGCATTGGAAAGCTAACACCAAGGCATGGGTCACTACGGAGATTTTCAAGGAATGGTTGACTGGAGTGTTTGGCCCTAGTGTGAAGAAATACCTCCTGGAAAAGAAATTGTCACTCAAGTGCCTTCTGCTACTGGACAATGCTCCTGCTCATCCTCACAACTTGCAAGAGTTGTTGCCTGACAACATAAATTTCATCAGAGTGAAGTTCTTGCCTCCTAACACCACTCCTCTCCTCCAGCCCATGGACCAGCAGGTCATTTCCAACTTCAAGAAACTGTACACCAAAGCACTGTTTCAGAGGTGCTTTAATATGACCAATGACTCTGAATTGACCCTAAGAGAGTTCTGGAAAGAACACCTCAATATCGTGCATTGCATAGGCCTTATAGGTAAGGCTTGGGAGGAAGTGACTTCCAGGACTCTGAACTCTGCTTGGAGACCACTGTGGCCGGATTGTGTCCAAGAGAGAAATTTTGAAGGATTTGAGGCTGACCCTGACCATGACGACCCTGTGCCTGTTGTGGAACATGTTGTGGAAGATATTGTGGAATTGGGGAACAGCCTGGGGTTGGAGGTGAGTGGTGAGGATGTGGAAGAGTTGGTGGAGGAGCACAGGATAGAGCTAACAACTGAAGAGCTGCAAGAGCTTCATCTGGAACAGCAACAGACCACAGCTGAGGTTATTGCTTCACAGGAAGAGAGAGAGAGAGATAAGGAGGTGCCTTCTTCAGTGCTTAAGGAGATGTGTACAAAGTGGAATGAGTTGCAGACATTTGTTGAAAGATACCACCCTGAGCAAGCTGAAATGAGCCTTCTGTGCAACCACTTCAGTGACAGAGCCATGTTGTACTTCAGAAAAGTGTTGAAGAGTCGCCAGAAACAGAGGACTCTGGACAGCTACTTCACCAGGCAGGGGTCTAGTGACTCTCAAGCTGGTCCTAGTGGCATTAAAAGACCAAGAAGGGAAGTAACCCCAGAGAGGGACTTGTCACCTGAAGTCCTTTTGGAGGGGGATTCCCCTTCCAACCACTAACACCTGCTCCAATCATCATCTATACTATCTTCCAGATGCCTGCAAGTCTCTTCAATAAAGGTAAGTAAATGTTATTTATTTTTATTTTGAGTGATTATTTTTTTGTGGAACGAATTAATTGTATTTACATTATTTCTTATGGGAAATAAGGTTTCAGATAACGAAAGATTCAGATTAAGAAAGAGCTCCTGGAACGGATTAATTTCGTTAACCGAGGGTCCACTGTACAGTAAAACTTCTTATTAACAGAGTTCAACAATTTCAGACAAAAAAAATTGGTTGGACAAACACACTAATTACCAGACAAAATGGACAAAAGTCTGCAATTCCGTATTATGTCTGTAGCAACAGTCTGTAGCTGTTTCTTGAAGTATCAGGCCAAGTCCGCTAACTCCACCATTTGTCTGGTAAGGACCAAAGCAGCCATGTCCAGAACCTGTATGTTTGCATTGTTCCCTGCCGTAGGCCTCCAGTGCCAGTTTACTGTCTGTGCTCACTCACACATACACTCATCATTCAGCCCATAATTTTCCATGTATTTAGAGAATTGTGCAAATTGACATACAGTGGACCCTCGTTTTCGTAAGCATCAGAATTCATAATTTTCGCTAATTGTAATGTTTTTCATCAAAATATTGACTCGCGAATCGTCGTTTGACTCGTAAATAGTCGTTCGTCCTGAATGCATAGAGCGGCCGAGCGGCCCCACACACCATTCACAGTCAGTCTGCCATTGTTTATCAGCGAGTGAGCACGATCCCACGCGTTCATATGATACATTTCGTAATATTCCATTCGTTTTAGTGCTTGCAACTGCTAAATAAGCCACCATGGGCCCAAAGAAAGCTTCTAGTGCCAGCCCTTTGGTAAAGAATGTGAGAAACATGATAGAATTCAAGAAAAAGTTTGTAGAAAAATATGAAAGTGGTGG